>JAXGGA010016763.1:0-25939 GCA_038373865.1 Uloborus plumipes | reverse complement strand
ATTTAAGCTCTGCTGATATTCTATTTTATTATGTAACTTATCAAGTGCTTTGCTGATTTTTTTCAGATTTTTAATTTTAAATTAATTTTTTGAAT
The DNA here is from genome assembly GCA_038373865.1 of Uloborus plumipes. Lineage (NCBI taxonomy): Eukaryota > Metazoa > Arthropoda > Arachnida > Araneae > Uloboridae > Uloborus > Uloborus plumipes. Next base: position 25,844 of record JAXGGA010016763.1, on the reverse strand, counting down.
TCTACATGTTAGAAATATTCCCGTATTTGTAGAATCACCCACATGCATGTTTTTCGCGACGACCATATGCTTTTGTTCCCCTTCTGATGGACTTAAAATTAATTAAACCAAAAAATAATTATATATTTATTATTAGCTGTATTATCTACTCAATATGTCATGAAATTTAATTTATTAAATCATTGAACAATAAATTAGATAATCGATGAAAACAAGAAAAAGTATTTCTCTGATGCCTGAGCATTATGCATTCATAATTATAAAGCACTGAATACTTTCTTGAGAAATTAATTAACATAAATGAGCTCTAAATAGTTATATTATAAGCAATACCCAATCTTGTGATTGGATACTCCTGTTTTTAATTGAAGAATTTCTTGAATATCACATGAATATCAGGAAAATAAATGAGGTCTTTTCGTTTGATGTAGGATACTTTATGACAAATTTCATTTAATGGGCTACTAACTGAGCATGGTGATAAAGAGCTATTAATTTCAGCATCGAATTCCATTTTACCTTATTAACAATTTTAATATTTATAAAATAATTAAATAAATAATTTAATATAAAGCCATGCTTGAAGAATTAAAATTAGTGCAACTAATTTATTCCCATACTGATCTTTACAAAACTGACATGTGTTGAGCACTGATAAGAACTGACAAGAATAAGTTTACTCACTAAAATACTAGTTCGCAGATACTATAAAGCGTACATTCTATTTTCTACAAAATAATACTGCAACAAAGAACAAGGGTATAAAGGGGTAGGTACTAAAGAATTTCTTGAAAAATCAATTAAAATAAAGGAGCTTCGAATATTTATCTCATAGGCAATACCCAATCTTGTGATTGGATGTTCCTGATTGATGGCTATAAACAGGAGGATACCCTTGTTCTTTGTTGCAGTATTATTTTGTGGAAAATAGAATGTATGCTTTATAGTATCTGTGAACTAATATTTTAGTGAGTAAACTTTTCTTGTCAGTTCTTATCAGTGCTCAACGCATGTCAATTTTGTAAAGATCAGTATGGGAATAAATTAGTTGCACTAATTTTAATTCTTCAAGCATGGCTTTATATTAAATTATTCATTTAATTATTTTGTAAATATTTAACTGTTAATAAGGTAAAATGGAATTCGATGCTGAAATTAATAGCTCTTTATCACCATGCTCAGTTAGTAGCCCATCAAATGAAATTTGTCATAAAGTATCCTACATCAAACGAAAAGACCTCATTTATTTTCCTGATATTCATGTGATATTCAAGAAATTCTTCAATTAAAAACAGGAGTATCCCAATCACAAGATTGGGTATTGCTTATAATATAAATATTTAGAGCTCATTTATGTTAATTAATTTCTCAAGAAAGTATTTAGTGCTTTATAATTATGAATGCATAATGCTCAGGCATCAGAGAAATACTTTTTCTTGTTTTCATCAATTATCTAATTTATTGTTCAATGATTTAATAAATTAAATTTCATGACATATTGGGTAGATAACACAGCTAATAATAAATATATCATTATTTTTGGTTTAATTAATTTTAAGTCCATGAGAGGGGGAACAAAAGCATATGGTCGTCGCGAAAAACATGCATATACTGTCAGCAGGATATCTCTTAATGGGAGAAATAACCAAAAGTAAACTCTTTTCCTGTGAATAGCTAACATATCAGTGGCTTGTTTAAAAAAAAATTAAAGTTTCTACTGCTCCCCCTTTATGAGAAAAATGGCTGCCAAGATGGCCAAAAACGCATTTTTTGCCTTACGGCTTATCTTTAAGCTAAAATATTTCCAAGAAGGAGTGAGAAACCCAAAAATTTATTGCGTAGCAATTTACAGGGAGGACCTGTACACTACCAGAAAGTGAGAAAACCTTTGGTTTTGTTTGCCTTTTTTTGTAATAAATGCCTGAATTTTAGCAAAATCTGCAAAATCAAGTTTTTGTGATGACAACTTCAAAGAGAACTGTACCTTGGCAATTTTCATTATGAACGTTCTAGTATTTTTTTTTTTTCAGAATGCCTGGAGTAATTTAGTTTCCATAGATATCTAACACTTTTATTTTGCATGAGTACGATTTTTTATAAAAAATGATTAAATAACATCACTTTTTTAGTATTTTGACGTGGCGGACAAAATTTGAGGGCATGTATCTCAGAAAATAAGTGGAGCAGGTAACTTTCCTTTTGGGCTTTTTCATACCTCTATACCATCAATCTGTGTACCAAATTAAAAAAAAAATCCGAGTCGGTCGTGCGACCAACGTTTTTTTTCGGTGATTTGGTATGGAATCGCTCATAGATAAATATAAACCTTTTGATTATAACTTAACTGTCTGTTAATGGAAGGTCCACGTATCTCTGAAGTAAGAGCAGCTTTTAAAACAGCAAAATAAAAGAAAGAGAATAGAATGAAGAAACCTTTTGAAATAAGGCAAATCCAAACGTTAAGCAACACTTTTTTTCTTTTGTTTTGCAACAAAATGTAAAAAATCCCGTGGTGCAAATAAAAAGGAAAAAAAATGCTTGTACTGCACCCTACAGGAGTTATGCAGTGCCTGGCATCAGAGCAGAATGAAACACATTTTTTTTTTTCACCTGAAGTATTATTTACAAAGTTAAAAAATGCTATTTATTCTTTCAATGCTAAAGTTCTTTCGCATTTAAAATGATGCAATCTATATTTTTATTGAGTAGCGGTTGTGAGATGCAAAAAATGTCATAACCGAACAAGACCCGACTGATGGTGTCAAAAACTACATGACATAATTACACTTTTAAAAAAATGCATACTTTTTTTTTTTTTTTTTGTAGTTCAATACATTTCACTAGACTACCTTTTTTGACAAATAGTTTAGCTATGTGTTCTCTCGGGAAAGGTGTAAAAAACACATTTCTATTACGGGTCCAAGAAATGATATAAAAATAGTTTAATTGCGTTTGTGTACTCATCAAAAACAGGATGAGCCACATTAAGAACGAAATTGCAGTCTCTGGATGAAATAACCGAGTTGACGATATATTTCATGCATTTCTGTCTTTGCCCTGGCTTAGGGGGAGGTGATTTACTGTTTACTGTTCAAAATAAAGGATGCTCATTGCGTTACATTCCTTAAGGGGTTACAGTACCTTTCTAACAATTTTCTTAAAATTACGTGAAAAATGTAATTCTTTGGAATCTTTGTTTCCGCACTTATTTAACAGTCAATAATTTATTTTCAAACATTAAAAATTTTGCTCACTTTTTTTGAAAATTTGAAAAATTTAAGAAAATTTCAATTTTTTAAAAACCCTAAGGCTTTTTTGTTTTTGCACTAATTTCAAAATTTCTTTTTGCTAAATGATCACAAGAATTACCTCTAAAAATCTGTGCATTCATTTTCTTATATATTGATTTGAAAATATTTTGTGACCTTTTATGTAAAAAATTCTTAGAAAATTTTGTTTTTCGAGGTTTAACAAGCTCTAAAAATTTTAGTAATTTATGAAATGCTTATTCAATGCACAGTTTTGTTAAATATATTATCCTGAGTGCAAAAAATATTGCTTTAAAGTTGTATCTTTAATAGAAAAAATTCCTTAGCATTTCCAGTAACATAGAAACACTAAAAACTGATCATCGAGAAAAAGCACTTTAAAGTTTTGCTTTTCCATTAGAACACATAGCATGCATGCCTTAAAGTCACTTATAACTTTTTAAATAATTTAGCTAGAGCAATGCTATTTTTTCCGAGTGTTTTAAATAACTTTTACTTTTGAAATAAGCAATAAAATTTTTTTTGGTCTTTTGGTCATTTTTGAGGTATTGTGACCCCTTAAATACTATTATAGTTTGAGATTTTTAAAAAAATATATATTTTGCTTCAAATGATCATGAAACTTAAAGAAAGCTTCAAATAAAGTTTCTTTCAAGAACACGTTGTTATTTTTTAGAAAAAAAAAAAAAAAACCCCTTTATGAAAAAAAAAAAAGAAAAAGAATGGAAGAAAGAATTCAAAAAAGAAAAAAAGAAACATTATAAGATAAAACTTCAATTTTTCGCTCTTTTGAGGTAATTTTATTTTTTTTTTCGCAAATGTGAGCTATTTCACAGATTGGACCATGTATATAGGAGGACAATCTATGAAAGACTAATTACTTTTATTGAGTTTATGATATCATATACAGGGAAAAAATTAGTTAAGTGTTATCAAAATGACACATCATAGACAAATTAATTTTTCTCTTCTATTGTAAAATATCTGCGGATTGATTCCCTCCCTGTTCGTTTTCTTTCTTTTGATTCATTTAAAGCTTTTCTTATTTATTATCGTTTCAAGGGAAAAAAATGTAAGAAAATAACTATTTTTGAAAGTAATAAAATTGGTTTCAGACTTTGAGTTGCATGGGAAGTAGGTTACATTGTAAGGTATCCATTATCAGAGAAAAAATGAATGAAAATACTCGCAAACTCCCTGAAGATGAATTTGCCTTGTGTCAAAACTTCGAAGAATATGTGTCATCATGAAGAATAGATGTCTTATCGTTCCAACAAGAATATGGCGTTATTTTGCTTCTCGTCAAGGAAAAAAGGAGATAAGTATTTGTAATCTTCTATTTATTTATTGTCAAATAAAAATTGTTATAATATTTCTCTCTCATTTATTTATTTTACTATTTCTTCCTACATTCTCTGGCTTAAGCTGAAAAAAATCTGCAGAAAAAAAAGTACATACTTAGATGAGATTACATCTCGGACGGAATGGAATGAAATTCGGACGTCCATAAGCAGTACATATTTCTTGTGGAGCAAAATGCGATGGGGCAAGCGATGAGGCTACTTTAGTCGCAAATTTTCATTGTGCTCCGGAAATCTATGGCATTTGTCTGCGGCGCCGGTTGAATCGGATAACTCGAGGAAAATGTTTTATTTATGATGCTTTTCCAAATGATATCTGCAGCGATAGAGAACGACGCTTAAAATCTCGAGTCATTTGGCATTCTGCCCACTGGGTTACGCTTCCAAACGGCGGCTGCTGCCCTTGTTTTGCTCTAAATGCCACCAGTTGTGGCATTAAAAAAGCGGGATATGTATCTTCTGGCATTGAAATTCTTAGCGGTCCAGTAATCAATCAGAGGACCCAGACGGAATATGGAATATCCCGTGGAGAACCGATTTAGTTTGTTGATATTGACCCTGTCAGATTAGCATTGACTTTTGCTTTTCAAATTTCTGAATTTGATTGAATTGGGGGAAAACGTCTTCTGCCCCTATTTTGGTGAATTCTTAGTGTTATATTTTGTTCATTAATGTGGAATATAAATGTTAATTTTGACTAATTCAATTCTTGTATTAAAAATGAAATTTTGTCAAAAAAAACTAATTTTATTTGCTTATTTTTGTATTTGAAATGATTATAAGTAAGGCTTTTGGTTCAGTCAGTGATTGGAATTCAGTCGTTTTTTCAGTGACATTACTGTGAGAGATAGGCAGGCATACACGCCTCAAAAGCGAAATTGCAACGGCAAGAAAGAATGCGTAGTCATGAAAATTTCAGGATGGATAGTAAGGCTCGACTTCGGTATCGACCGCCGATGCTAAATTTGATAAGACTTCGGGCTAATGGCCTCGGAAAACATCGAGATGTCGATGCATGGCCGATAGTTTTTGGAAAACAAATTCCTAAGTTTTCTTTCCTGGGAATTCTATCTTCTCTATTTTTTACTTCATAAGCAAAAGAACGTACAGCATGTGGCCCGGAATTGGGCAACAATGGAACCAACACAATTCTGGATTTAGAATTTTCCGAATTTTTCAATTTTTCCGAAAGTTTTCCCAACACAGGAGACACTTTTCGAATGAACACTTTGATGAGAGTTTTAAGAATTACAGTAGAAAGTGCGAATAACGTACAGTCACAAAACCGGCAGTTTTGTCCGCTATTAGGGAGGTTTCTTTTTGAGGATTTTACTGCTTCAGATTTTACCCATTAATTAAATGCAAAATTATAACATTGAATAATGCTAACATGCACTACGATACTTATAATTACTTTATTTAATACCCTCCCCCCCCTCGTTGTAAAAAATTTAAAAAGCAAGTAAACAAATTTATAAAAAAAATAAAAGTAAACCTAAAGAAATAGTTTTCATCCAAAATAAAATCAGTTAGTAACTGCTTCTTTTGAGTAAAAAAAAGAAGGCAACTTCATATAATTTTTCTGTGCCAAAAATAAAAAAAAATAAATAAATAAATAGATAAATAAAGATAAAAATGAAACTTCGGAATGAAAAAGAAAAGCAATCTCAGCAATCATTATTTTGAAATTAAAAAAATGTGCTTTGAATTCATTTCATTTTGATTTAGTCGATACATATCTAGTTGCATTAATGTTAGATCCAGGAGAAAGGGTGTTTTAACTTACATTATTAAATTTTGACGTTCTTGGAAGCCAAAAACTAAAAAAAGTTTCAGAACCCGCCCAATTTTCTCAAAGCTTTTAGTACTAAAAAATGGCTCTTCAATATTGTTGGTTCTTTGAGTAAAAAAGTTTTAACTTCTAATTTAAGCGTCAATAGCTATATTTTTGAACTGTTCAAAATTGAGCAAAAATTTGTTCAAATTACGAAGTGAATTATGAGAATGAGGTGTTTTTGTCGAGTTCTTTCAAATGTGCAAAAAAAAGCTCAGTTCAGATCAAACTTTTCACTAAAATTGAGGGGGGAGGGAGTGGGCGGACGGAAAGTGTAAAATTTGTTTCATGTCGGGAAAAAATTGAATTATTTCCAATTTTTTGAGAATCTATTTTTGCAAAGTTGAAAATAACTAATTTCATAATCATTTTACCAAATCTCACCCTATTTAGTGCAGCCTTTAATCGTAGTGAAGAGATTTGCAGCTAGCTTACATCAAATGAAGTATATGCGTATTAGATTCCCTACATTCCTGCTTAAGAGCAAAAAAGTATCAAATTAAGAAGCTGACTTGATAAACTCATCAGTTCGTTACAAGTTTGAGCAAGAATAAAATCTTCTACTTTCATTTGATACTTAATAATCAATTACCTGACATCTCTAGTCGAAAGAGAAAAAAATTAACGATACCACCCAACAGTGATCGAAGTATGTATTCTCCCACCTCTAATAACACTCCTCATTTCTGTAACTTCAAGTGAGACATGAGTTTCAACCGAATTACCCAATGCAGAGCATCATCCTCAAGAAGTAGTTATTTCTTCCGGGTAATGAATTTCACTGTGATCGATTAATGATACATTCGATTTAATGAAACAATATCGATCTAATGAAATTTTAGTTTCCAGTGATACTGCTTCATTCAATAACTTTTTTTTGAACTTGTTTTTTCTTTTTTTTTTCTTTTGATGACATTTAACTCCTATTTCAAAAGGAGCTTATTTGATAAAAGCAGGAAATCTAATCATTTGATAATTCCGAAGTGCATTTTTCTAGTTTATTTTCTTTTAGTAGAAAACTTAAAATTTCATTCATTTGAAAATTTAAATGTTTACATGAAATATGGAAAAAGGGGGAACCTATTTTTTCCATTGAAATACAACTTAGAATATTTGAATATACGCGTTATCAAAACAAACATAAACACGAATTATTAATATTTTTTCAATAGCTTGAGAAGACTGGAAAGAAATCTGAATAAAAAATATATTAGTTTCAACTTGCTCATAAAAGATGTATAGAAAGCAAAGAATGTTTTTGAGGATACTTGCATACTACTATTAAAGACTTAAAAACTCTTTTGAGAAAGATATTTTAGTTGAAAAATAACGTTCTTTAGAATATCTACAATTAATTATCATAAAGTCAAAAAATAAAATGCACATGTTTGAGAAATTTAATAATGTCGCTAAAAAAAGTACATTTTGCAAATTCAATAATTGAAGATAACATTTGCAGATTTTCTTTCGCTTGAGGAACTCTCGTAATTATTGTAGATAATGAAACAATGTTTTCAAATGTCAGAATTATGCTTGAAAAAGTTAATCTTTTGCTTCTTTCTTTCTTAATTTCGGTGAAGATTTTAATAAATTTAATCGATTAAGGATAGATTGTTATCGTCAATTCATTGTTGACTTAACGAACGTATTTTTGCCATCGCTTATCTTTAAGCTTTCAGATAGATTAGCTGTAGATTTATCTTTATCTTTTTTTTTTTTTTTTTTCATTTTTTTAATTTTTGCTAAAAAGGATATACAAATTTAATTAATACTCATCTCCAAAATTTATCTATGTGCAATTACTTTATGTAGAATAATTACTAAAAAAAAAGAATGATTCAATATATATATATATATATATATATATATATATATATATATATATATATATATATATATATATATATACAGGGTGAGTTCGATCGAATCTGCAATACGAAAAGGGGTGATAGAAGAGCCCAAGTGGAGGATAGAACCACCCATTAGCGGTGTCAATTCGTAACCGTAACCGAGTTATGGTATATTTAAGGAAAATTCGCAAAAAAAATAAAATTCTGAGAAAAAGACAAATATCTGAAGTTCGTGTTGGGTCTACGCACAAAATAAGCACATATTTCGAAAGAGCAGAAAAAATCATTTAAAATGACATCTTTTTCATCAAGATAGTCGCACTTTATAGCGAGTTACAAGCTTTCAAACACTGGAAACACTCAAAAATGAAATTTCATCAAACTTTTCAGTCAAAAATTTCAGAAACAACCGTATGAGCTACAACCGGTCAAATGCACCAAAAACTTTCCCATTTCACTAGCTTTCAGATGATACAACAGAAAATCATATTGGGCTTTAAGTTCAGCAGATATTCTGGCTTTTGTTTGAAACAGTATGAAAATCGTCCTTTGTCAGAATATGGAAACCAGCAAAGAGTCAGACTTTTATGTTCTAAATTTTCTATTTCATGTAAGTGTACTGATTTATTTATTCAAGAAAAGGAAAATTTTATAACTAAATATTAAATTGTAACACTTTATTAAATTAATAATCACAAGAGAAGATAACAACACGTAGAAACAAAGGCAGCATTACTTTAACGCGCTTTTGACAAAAAAAAATTCAAAATTAAATGAGTTACACTAACATCTATGAGTACATTTACATGTAAGCAATCCTCAAAATTTCCCAGAGCTACTGGAATTATCATCCCCCACACCGGATAGATGCCCTTGGCCTTTTAAGAGCGAGAACTACAGTCGCTCTCTATGAAATTTCATTTCATAGAGTCCATTCGTCCTGTCATTTGGATCCTATTCCTTGGCCACCTAGATCACCAGACCTGACTCCAGTGAACTTTTTTGTTTGGAGGTTCTTGAAATAAGCAGTTTACTTCTCAGATGCAACCAGTTTGCAGGACTTGCGCATTTGGCTTGATGGAGCAGTAGCAAAAGTGAGAAATGAAATTTCATTGAGAGCGACGGTAGTTTTTGCTCTTAAAAGGCCAAGGGCATCTATCCGGTGTGGGGGATGATAATTTCAGTAGCTCTGGGAAATGTTGAGGATTGTTTACATGTAAATGTACTCATAGATGTTAGTGTAACTCATTTAATTTTGAATTTTTCTTTGTGAAAAGCGCGTTAAAGTAATGCTTCCTTTGTTTCTACGTGTTGTTATCTTCTGTTGTGATTATTAACTTAATAAAGTGTTACAATTTAATACTTAGTTATAAAATTTTCGTTTTCTTGAATAAATAAACCAGTACACTTACATGAAATAGAAAATTTAGAACATAAAAGTCTGACTCTTTGCTGGTTTCCATATTCTGACAAAGGACAATTTTCATACTGTTTCAAACAAAAGCCTGAATATCTGCTGAACTTGAAGCCCAATAGGATTTTCTGTTGTATCATCTGAAAGCTAGTAAAATGGGAAAGTTTTTGGTGCATTTGACCGGTTGTAGCTCATACGGTTGTTTTTGAAATTTTTGACTGAAAAGTTTGATGAAATTTCATTTTTGAGTGTTTCCAGTGTTTGGAAGCTTGTAACTCGCTATAAAAGGCGATTATCTTGATGAAAAAGATGTCATTTTAAAGGATTTTTTCTGCTCTTTCTAAATATGTGCTTATTTTGTGCGTAGACCCAACAGGAACTTCAGAAATCGGTCTTTTTCTCAGAATTTTGTTTTTTTGCGAATTTCCCTTAAATATACCATAACTCGGTTACGGTTACGAATTGACACCGCTAATGGGTGGTTCTGTACTCCACTTGGGCTCTTCTATCACCCCTTTTCGTATGGCAGATTCGATCGAACTCACTCTGTATATATATATATATATATATATATATATATATATATATATATATATATATATATATATATATATATATATATATATATAATATATATATATATATATATATATATATATATATATATATCTGTAAAAGCATCAACATCAAGTTACAAAATATTTTAAAACAAATCTACATTTTTTTGAAAAAGAAATTTATACGATCAAGCTATTTTTGGAGTATAGATAACAGTTTTGAAATCGTTCATAAATTGAATTGCAGTCCAGATTATGTATACACGTATGATTTTGAGAATTTATTTTGTAATATACCTTTAGAAGACCTTTTCAGCACTCTTTTAAGAATTTATGACACATTTTTCATAGGGGACGAGCTTGGAATCAATAGGGATTTTTTCGAAAGCATTTGTCATTTCTGTATTTTTAACAACTTTATTACTTTTAACAATCTTACTTTTAAACAAATTCACGGTATCGGAATGGGCACCAATTATTCCAGTTCTGCTGCAAACTTATATCTTTTTTACTACGAATTTAAATACACTGTCAACTTTAATGTTAAAAGACCTATCTTCAGATATATAGATGATATTCTAATTGTTGACAAAAATATGGTAAACGAGTTCAAAGTTATCTATCCACATACTTTACTTTTGAAGAAAGCCAACGAGGATAACAAAAATGTTAATTTTCTTGATATTTCAATTAAAATTATAAACCAAAATATTACTCTGGATAACTACGATAAAAGAGAAAACTTTAATTTTTACACAAGAAGCATGCCACATTGGTTTACCAATTTGCATAAAAAAGTTTTTATCAATATTATTACAGGACAACTTTCGAGATTCTATAAAATATGTAATAACACTGCTGATTTTGATAAACAGGTTTTCAAATTTGCTGCCAATTTATTTTATTATAACAATTATCCATCAGAATTTATTTATTACTATATTAAACTCTTTGAAAATTCTACACGGCAGATAAAACATTTGTAGTTTCTTCCCGGATTACTGCTTTTGGCAACATGTTAGTCCACCAGCTTTTATGATAGACAACGTTTAAAGTAGAGATGGAACGAAGCTTCGGCCGGGCCGAAGCTTCGGCCAATTTGCCGAAGCTTCGGTCTGGCCGAAGCATGAGTTGTGATTCGGCCGCTTCGGCTGCTTCGGCCTGAAATTTATGCAGCGAATGAAAAACAAGTAAAAAAAGAATGCATGATAGGGTAAGTGCTCCAGTAGTCGGACAGTCTCCAGTAATCGGCCACAATGACATAAAACTCCTTATAAATAGTACATTTTTAATTCAAAATCAGATATGACGCATTCACACATTCATATACTTATCCTCAATCATCAACCATTGGCAGTTAAGTTTCCGGTACTTTTTCTTGAATTAGCAATGAGTCATTTCATTTTGAATGGTGTGCCCGTCATCCAAGATTACGATTCTGCTTATTTTTCAGGTAAGATGATTCTGTGGCCGACTACTGGAGCATTTACTAGTGTTGACAACAGCTTGGATTTTAACACATTTTTTTTTTAAATTTCTGAAACAAGTAGATGATTCACTATCAGAATGGTTCATCCTAAAGTTTTACCTTGTTTTTGTTACTGTATTGATAGCTGAAAGTTCTAGGTTAGCCAAGATCAACAAAAGATCTCTTAAATGGCCGACTACTGGTGCTTTTACCCTACTGTTTTTTCGAATTCACCAAAAACTGACTAATTTTGCATTAAGAATATTAAGATAAATATATAACACAACGTAAATAGTAGTAGGTTGGGTAGTTCTATGGTATAATACATGATCATATCAGTTGTTTTATTATAAAACATCAACTGAACTGCAGACTACTAATTTGCAATACAAAAATAGTAATGTCGTCTTTTCTTGTACTAACAGTACAAAGCAAAAAAAAACTAGCTGTCGTGGCCGTCACGAAACTTTCTTCTATATCTATCTTATGAATTCCAGTTACAAAATAAAATACGTACTCGCCCGAATAATTGGAAACAGCTCCAATTTCCCAATTATCGTAATAACCCTGCAAATGCAGAATCAATGAGCGAAATTGGAAATCATTGCAAAAGCCTTGTTTAGATTTATTGCAAACATTTTATTTGTTAGTAAAAAGAAATTGGCAACAGTTAAAAATTTCAAATCATTGAAAGTTTTCAGCTGTTTTGATAATTAAATAGCGTGAAAGCGATTTTTTAATGAATTGATTTTTCGCATTGTTGACTAAGCGCAAAAATCACCCCACCCTCCCCCTGGGGCGATTGGCGCCAAAATTTAATCGATGCTTGCTTCCATATTGGGTTAGTGTTATTCCAAATTTCATTCAAATCTCTTCAATATTTCTCGAGATACAGTAGGTGCAATGACAAAATAAGCACTTTTGATTGCTCCACCCCCCTTTGAGATATTAACACACAAATTGAATCAGCGATTGTACTCAATAGGGTCTACGTATGGACCAATTTTCGTTTGATTCCGCTTGTTACTTCCTGAGATATAGCAATCACCCCCGCGCAGAACACGTGCGATTTCTCCATCCCCCTTCAAGATACTGACACACAAATTGAATCAGCACCTGTACTCTATAGGGTCTACCTATGGACCAATTTTCGTTTGATTCCGCTTGTTACTTCCTGAGATATAGCAATCACCCCCGCGCAGAACACGTGCGATTGCTCCACCCCACTTCGAAATATTGACACGCAAATTAAATCAGCACCTGTACTCGGTAGGGTCTACCTATGGACCAATTTTCGTTTGATTCCGCCGGTTACTTCCTGAGATATAGCAATCACCCACGCGCAGAACACGTGCGATTGCTCCACCCCCCTTAGAGGAATTCGCTAAACAAAGTCAGGTGCACCAGTTCACATGGTGGTACATATGTGAAAAAATTTTTGTTCGATTTCATGCAGTAGTTTTTGCTCTAGCGCGGCCACAAAAACTGGTCACACACATACCGACTCACACACACACAGACACACACACACACAGACACACAGACAGACATTTTCCAAAAATGGTCGAAATGGACTCAGCGCTCCTCAAAACGTGCAAATCCGTCAAAATTCGACATTCGAAAATTTTCACAAAACCAATACTTTCTTCTATATAATAGATATAGAAGAAAGTAAAAAACAGAAAACTTTTAATTAGTGAAATTAATTTAAGAATGACTCAGTAAGCTGAAAATGTTCTGTAATACTAAGAACATTAAAATAAAAACAACCAAAATAAAAATAAACTATAATGAAATCAATTTAAGAATGCCACAGTAAGCTGAAAATATTCTGTAACGCTAAGAATATTGAAACACATGGAGAAAAGTATAAAACTCTGCGGAATTTATTATGCATTTAATCCAAAAACTTCAATATGTGCGCCAGCCGAAGCTTCGGCCGAAGCATCGGCCATTAGTTGGCCGAAGCTTCGGTATTCGGCGCTTCGGCCAAATGCCGCTTCGTTCCATCTCTAGTTTAAAGTACGACAGGAAGAGCGTTGGCTGGAAGTGAGCAGGAACTACGTGTTAAACCTGGACCGAATATGGATTGCGATTTTGGTTGCGGACTCTTGGATTTGGGTATGTGTCTGTTTCTTTTCTTTGTAGGTAAGAGCAGGGGGGTGGTTATTTAATTTGTCAGCATATCTCATTTTATTCAATCACATCTTAAATAATACAAAAAATACATAAAAATTTCAATTTTACTGATTCAAATTTTCTAAATTTTATGCATTTATTGCCGTATTATAAAAAATTAGCTGACTTGTTAATAGCCTACCTCTTTTGAAACCTACAAAGTTAATAATACTCTAACCGCTGCTCCTGCTCTCTGAAGATTAGGCAGCACATTACCCATGTTTGTTCTTTCTTTTTATCTGTTTAAGTTGTTTCGTAAATTTTAAAATGTTTGTTAAAATTTCAATTTGTTCTTTTGTTGTTTTTTCCAATTTACGCACCTTTCGACTCTTAAGGGACAATTTTTTTCAACTTCCATATATTATTTGCTATTGATATTAAGCTGCTATTGAGCGCTTGTTAATTCGCAAAAAAATTTAATAATTTTCCATCTTGCATATATATATATATATATATATATATATATATATATATATATATATATATATATATATATATATATATATATATATATATATATATATATATATAATAAAAGAAAGTCGTGTTGGTTACACTACTTATAACTCAAGAACGGCAGTACCGATATGGCTAAAAATTGGTGGGTAGGTAGCTTAGAGCCAGGAGATGGACATAGGCTATAATTTATGTGTGTCAGTTACATAAATAGAAAAACTGTCTTATTGACTGAGCCTTTTACTAAGCCTTTTTTGACACCTCCATGGCTGAGCGACATAAAGCACACGTTCTGGCAGCTACCGGTGCGCAGTAAACAGGTTGTAAGCTAGTGGTGCGTTTAGTGTTATTTGACTTTTTGTGAAGTAAATTACAAACAAACGCGTTATTTCCCTTGAAATTTATATGTGATAAGCTGTCAGAAACGATTGTCACTTAAGAGTTTTTACGCCTCTGAGGCTGAGAGGTGGAAAACGCTTGATGGGACAGCTCCTGAACTGCAGTTGAAGAGGTTGTTCTTCTCACTAATATTCTATCTTCTATCTATATACAGGGTGTCCACTCCAATCGTGGACCAATAGCTAATTTCTAAACCGTTAGAGATAAGCATATAGTTTATTTGGGAAAAAATCTCCAAATTACGAAAGGAATTTTGGGTCTATTCAATGTTTTTCAAAATATCAAATTTTGAAAGAGTTACGAAATTTAAATTTTTATACAGCTCCCCAGTCCTATCAATCATATTTAGTAAAACATTCTTGACACTGTAACGTTTAAAACTTAAAAAAAATCACTTTTCTACGACAAAAATTGACCAAGTTATGACGTTTTGAAAAATCAAGATTTTGAAGGATTTCGCATACGGTCCCTTAAGCCATCTCTCGATGACGTCATGAAACAATGCAAAATCTTGATTTTTCAAAACGTCATAACTCGGTCAATTTTTGTGGTAAAAGAGTTATTTTTTTTTTTTTTTTAGTTTTAAACGTTACAGTGTCAAGAATGTTTTACTAAATATGATTGATAGGACTGGGGGGCTGTATAAAAATTTAAATTTCGTAACTCTTTAAAAATGTGATTTTTTGAAAAACATTGAGTAGACTCAAAATTCCTTTCATAATTTTGAAATTTTTTCATTAATAAACTATATGCTTATCTCTAACGGTTTAGAAATTAGCTATTGGTCCACGATTAGAGTGGACACCCTGTATATAAAAGAAAGTCGTGTTAGTTACACTATTTATAACTCAAGAACGGCTGTGCCGATATGGCTAACAATTGGTGGGTAGGTAGCTTAGAGACAGGAGACGGACATAGGCTATAATTTATGTGTATCAGTTACATAAATAGAAACAATGTCTTATTGACTTCGCCTTTTTACTAATCCTTTTTTGACACCTCCATGGCTGAGCGATATAAAGCACTCGTTCTGACAGCTTCCGGAGCGCAGTAAACAGGTTGTAAGTTAGCGGTGCGTTGAGTATTATTTGAATTTTTTGTGAAATAAATTATAAACAAACGCGTTAATTCCCTTGAAATTTACATGTGATAAGCTGTCAGAAACGATTGCTCATTCCGAGGATCGCGATGATCCCAACCGATATGTTGTTTGAATTTAAAAGACTTAAATTTCCGATCCATTGTCCGAGCATTTGTCATGACCATCAACAAATCCCACAGCCAATCCTTAAAAGTTTGTGGTTTGAATCTAGAACATCATTGTTTTTCCCATAGTCAATTATATGTGGCATGTTCACGGGTCGGAAGACCATCTGCGTTGTTTGTTTTTGCGCCTGATAATAAAACAAAAAAATGTTGTGTATCACAAGGTACTTAAGTGAAGAGCAACCTAAGTACTAAAATACAGAAACAACAACAATATATATATATATATATATATATATATATATATATATATATATATATATATATATATATATATATATATATATATATATATATATATATATATATATATATATTATATATATATATATATATATATATATATATATATATATATATATATATATATATATATATATATATATATATATATATATATATAGCGAATGTTCGAGAAAAAATAGAATTTGTTGCTAAAATGAAGAAAAGAAAAATTATGTACCATATAAATACACAAGTTTTTATTTAGAAGTAGGTACTATAGATGATTCGAGGCTCATGAAATATTTTTTATAAAACAGTTTTAGATAAATGAACTAGTCCTAGCAATCTCTTTGAATTTCTGAATGTGCTTTTAGGCACGTCAAACCACAAAAAATACTGATTATCCAAATAAAAATAAAGTAATCAACTTAAATGAAAGCAAGTATAGCGACGTTTGCAACCAGTGTTTCGAAAAAGCGCTAAATTTTCCCGAGTACGGAATTAAAAAAACTTTTCTTTCGTAACTTAGTTCTAAAATTTTAAAGTTAAGCTATGCTTAAATCCGACAGTAAAATAAGCATTACCACAACACATCCTATGTGGAATGTAACATTGACTGTACTTTAAAAGTAATTAAAAAGTACGTACGCTATAACTGTAGAAAACTCATCCATTGTAAGAGAATCAATAGTCGAAAAAATAATTAGCTCTTGGACTAAAGTAAAATGGCTAGTCACTGAAAGGTACCTTGAAATCTAATTAAGTAAGATAAAAACTAATTTGACACTGCATTTTCTACCAGCCAATTGAAACTTCAAAGGGTGTAAGCCGATGAATTTAATGAGTTTTGAAAATTCTGCTGCTTTCTTTAGAAAACTGCTAAATGCACTAAGTTTTACTCATGAAAACTTCGTAAAATAAATACAAGTGACAATATTATCTCCATCGTTAGACTTATTTAATCTAACAATGAATTCATAGTTTGAAAAATGAATGTTATTTTTACAGTATAATACAGGAAAAATTGTGAATATGCTAGTTTTACAGTTTATTATTCTGCATTTTAGTTTTAAATTGGAACCTCATCTGCCAGTATTATACTGTAAAAACAACAGCTCCATTGTTGCAGTAAAAGGCTGTTTTACAGTATTTTTATTTCAAGGAAATCCAGTTGTTTTGGATTTTCGTCTTTAATATAATTATTTTATTTGCAACTATTATTTTATTTCTTGAAGGTGGCTAGGATGTATTAATGGTAAACATTTTTACTTATGGCTTGTGTTTTTGGGCAGCTCTGCAGTAACAGACGCATCATTTTTTCACAGAACAGCTTACAAAGACTATAAAAATGTTAAATTATTAAATGTTAAATTTCACGAACTTAATGAAGAACATGGTTCATACTACCATATAATGCAGTCAAATTTTGAAAAATTCCAGAAACATTTTTCATGTGATGGTTTTCGATTCCGTAACGGACGTATTTTTCGAGATACGTCCGTTACGGAGCCGAAATACCATCATATAAATAACGTTACTGGAAATCTTCAAAATTAAACTGTATTTTATAGAAATAGAGTTCGCGTTTTTTAAAACTTTACGCAGCGAAACAAGGACTTAACTCATTTAGAGTCTCTGCAGACTGTTTTGCGCAGCAATCGATGATTTTTTTTTTTCTTTCAAAAAAGTGTTGCCCTTTACATAAACTATATCTGTTGAAAGGCTCGAGCAAACGGGTACAGAATATAAGGTTATGAATTCTGGAACTAGAAAAGTATGTATTTTTGTTGAAAACAGTGCTTCCGCTTGTGTGTGAATTACCATTAACGTTAGATGATTTTTGTCCCACTTCGGCTGAAAAGTGAAAGTTTCTCAATACAATCCAGGAGTTAGACATCTAGCAGAAGAATAGAGGAAGCCAGTGCAGTCAGTTTACAGTGTGATATACTGAATGATACTGTATTTTGCAATTACTCTTTAAAAATATGGTGTAAAAAGTTTTTTTTAATAATTGGCAGAAGGGGCATTTCTCGATATTTGTGACATAGGGGTGTCCGTAACAAAACTTCTTAAAAGTTTAAAATTTTTATATATATTGAAAAAGTACATTCTAAAGTATATGAATATCATATTGTTTTCATAGTTCACTTTATATTATGTTTGTAATTGCACTCCGAACATCGAAAATGCAATTTTCACTGTTACCGACTCTACACTGATTTTTTTTTTTAAACTAAACTTTTATTCCAATTATTGTGACGGACTCTACAGTCATCATTTTCACAATCCATTATTTTTTATAGAACGCACTTTCTCATTAAAATTGTTAGCTATATTAGAGGTGAGCCTTTACTTTATCTGTCTCAAGTACCAGTTTTGACTTAAAAATCGGTTTTAGCCAGATTTAAAGAAAAATTCAATGTAGAGTCCGTAACAGTGAAAATTGCATTTTCAATGTTCTGAGTGCAATTACAAACATAATATAAAGTAAACTATGAAAACAATATGATATTCATGCACTTGAGAATGTACTTTTTCAATACATATAAAAAATTTTAACTTTTTAAAAGTTTTTTTACGGACACCCCTATGTCACAAATACCGTGAAATGCCCCAGTAGTAACTCCCACTTTTTTTACAAGTTCAAAAAGAAAACGGCAATAAATATTTGTATTTGTTCAGTTACATCTATTAGTTTACTCGGGTACTCCCATTTTTCACTTCAACTATGAAGCAAAACCATAAAAAATGTCTCATTAAAAAAAATAATAATAATTATCTGTCTGAATAAAAAATATTTTTAAAAAGCGATAGCTTTGTGCACAAAATAGACAAAAATACGAAAAAAGTTTAAAAGTACAAATAAAAGATTAAAAGTTTAAAAGCATACATGTTTCAGGGGAAATAGCATTTTTCTTCAGTTTCTGACAAGAAAGTGGAATGAGACATGGTCCGGGAGAGTTTAAAAGTGAAAAGAGAAAGAAGATGGACCAATCAGATCACAGTATTTATTGAGGAAAAATTTGACGTATCAGAATATGTAAATTTGAACCTATTGATTAAAATTTGAAGATATGCGAAACAGCAAAATATTCATTAGAAAATGTAAATAATCTTTGTAGTGAATCTTTTGCTGCTCCCCATATTTCTCACATTTTATTCAATGGGTTCAAATTTACATATTCTGTTGCGTCAAATTCTGTCTCAACACACGCTGAGATTTGATTGGTCCATCTTCTTTCTTTTTTCGCTTTTAAATTCTCCCAGACCTTGTCTCATTCCATTTGCTTGCCAGGCTCTGAAGAAGGAGGCTGTTGCCTCCGAAACATGTCCGCCTTTTCATTTGTGCTTTTAAACGTTGAGTTTCGTATTTTTAAAAATATTTTTATTGACGTACACCAAATACTACAGTTTGAAATGATGTTATGAATTTTTGAAAATTAATTTGCGTAGCGTTCAGTTAGCGGATAGAGCAGGCTCGTCATTTAGGGCGATCAGGCGTGGCCACTGCACGTATTTTCAGTTTGAAATAGTCGCGATATAAAAAATAATTTCCCATGTCTTTCACATCGACTGTATTTTGATTTAACTTCAAACTTTACAAAGATTATTTTTTCGTTGGCTATAGGTTGCATTTTTAATGATATTATGAGGCAAACCAGCAGCGCAATTTACAGTATAAGTCTAGTTAATTTCCTAGATGGTGATGAAACGCAAAAATATTTTCAGAATAACTATTGCTTGAAAATAAAGTGTTTCATGCTCGCAGAAAGTGTGCCTTAAATTTTTTTCCCTTCTTTTTTGTCTGTTTACTTTTTTAAGCTGTTTTTAACTTGCTACTTTTAGAAAGTATAAATATTGGAATATTTTTTTGAAATTTTTTTTTATAAGTAAATTTAAACTGTTATGCATTAGCACAATACTCTTAATTAAACATTTCCATTTATGAAACAAATTTAACAAATTTCTGCATTTTTATTTATTTTATTTTACATTTATTTTTCTCTTCCATTTCCTTTACAACTCAAAAGTACCATTACTTATTTCAAAACGGAAGTTAAGATCAATGGAAACCTCAAAACGAAACATTTTCCCTTTAAAACCGGAAATGAAAATGCAGAACCACATAGTGATATAGCAAGCTATTTTAAAGGTTTTTTTTATTTCAATTGACGTGAGTTAGGAAATGATACAATGTGGTTTGCACATTTTATTCTAAAAAAAAAACACTTTTTAGGGGAGGAATTCAGTCTTTAAAATATATTTTGTACATATTGAAATATTTAATTATGGTTTTTATGTATGACGTTTTAAAAATTGAAATGTGTATGTGTTTTGGAATTAATACAGGTTTGCTTCTGACGATATTTTTTGAAGATAAGTATTGATTGTGTTAAAGATACGAGAATAAAACGTTATGCATGTCAGTTTTTTATTTAAAAAGCCCTTTTTGGAAATCATTATCATTAAATTCTCTTTCATTCCATTGCTACTACAATAGACTGATTATCAAAATATCTATGAAACTTCTTTTAATCATCACATTCATAAAATTTCAATTTGTCAATTTTTAATTTAAAACTAGTTTTTTGTCCATTGTTGTAGCAACGGTGCGAAGTTCCTGTAAGCTGCAATGCAAATTAATCCTTTTTAACAGCCATTTCAGAACACGATTCGAATTTGGTTGGGCGTATATTCTACATAGCAATCGATACTTTCTCTTTAAGCATCTGACAAGTACTCAAACTTTCTTGAAAGTTTCTAGTAACAATCTTTGTTGTCTCAGTATTAAATAGAAAAATGTTACAAAATCATAGGAAGTCTGAAAGGTTTCGACGATAACTGTTGACACAATTGGTTTCTCTGAATTCATGAAATGGAAAGTTATAATCTCTTTTATATTTTAGTGAAATGCTTTTCAAAAATTTACGTGCATTAAATGTTAAATTCCTTCGGCTGTTATGTTTAGCAAACTATCCTCATTTTGCTGTTTGGAATGTGTTTTTTCAAAAACTTTTTCTTTATGATACGTGGGAAAATGCGATTTGCTTCGAAAAGCTCAAAAGTGTTTGTCGTTTTTTGAACAATGAATCAACATTTGTTTACAATCTGCGATTCTGGTTTCAGCATTACCCCACGTTTCGTCGACCCTAATTGAATAATGAATTAAATGAAATACTTTTTCGAAAGTTAAGATTAATGTTGTTCAGGAGCAAAAATCATCAATCATTTTGGAAGAAAGAATATTGTTCAATATGTTACTTGGAGACAAGTGTTCTTTTGTCTAGGCAGTGAAAGAGAGAACATCAATTAACTGAATATTAGTGACACTAAAGCTCTGATTAATTACTCAACGACAATCGTTAAAGCAACACTTCTGAACAGACTACTGATTCGTTTCACAGCTGCATAGAATTCAAAAAAAAAATGTTTTAGCTCTTTTGAATTTCAAATATTTGTTTAATGCTTAAATTGAGAAAAGTTTATCTTTTTTTTTTTTTTTTCAAAACGAATTTATTTTTCATGGCTTACAAAACTTCTCCTTTTGCCATCTTTTTTTTTCTGGATAAAAATATACTTTATATTTCTTTAAGAGCATACTTTCTGGACGCTTGTGCACAAAAATGGGCAATGCCATTTTAATAAAAGACATAAACTGCTGCACAAAACACTCTGCAAATACTCCTACTATGTTACATCCCTCTTTCTTTACATGAGTTTTATGAAGAGCATGGACTCTACTTTTAGAAAATGAAGTAAAATTTAAGATTTCCAGAAAACTATTTAAATGTTTTTCTGAGAATTATCGAAGTTTAACTGCATTATAGATAAATAAAAACCGTCTTCTTCATAAAGTTTGTTAAATGAAACAAGGTTTTAGCATATTTCTAATCTTTATAAGCTGTTTTGTGAAAACCTGATACGCATGTTACCATGGAATTGCCCAAATGTATTTTACGTCCGGACGATTTGTAGCAATCAGCCCGGTTATGACATCCAGAGGTATAGTTTTGTCCTTGTCATGGACCCATCAGCAGAAAATAGTCAATATCCAAGGCTGTCGGCACTTACTTTTTAAGATGCAAAAGTGAGTATACAGTCAATCTTTCCCAAAACATGTTTAAAACCGACAAATATAGTATGCACTTTTTACTATTCCTCCTGTGACACCCGAGACACAATAAACTGTTTTCTTTTGTCAACATTTCTAGAAATGTTTCACTAAAAAATGCTAAAACAAAAATAACAAATAAGCTTGAATGGATTAAAACATATTAGGGTATGACTGGGATGAAAGGATTTTACGTGTGTCATTTATAACTGTAAGGTTAATATGAAAACTTTTTTCTGCCGAAATCTACTAAATACATTATCCAAATACTGACAAATCAATGATTATTTGCAAAACAGATGGTATTTCCTTCAAAGTGAATCCAAACGTTTTTTTTTTCAGTTGATATCTTTTAACGCAATTAAAGTAATCTGCGTAAACTAACTTCATTACGAATATATACATATATTCTTGAAATGGACCTCTAATCTTAATTAAACATTTCCATTTATGAAACAAATTTAACAAATTTGTTTATTTCTATTTATTTATTTTTTTTTTACATTTATTTTTCTCTTCCATTTCCCTTACAACTCAAAAGTACCATTACTACTTAGTAAAAGTATTATAGTTAGATGTTAAACCTACACAATAATAATAACTATACAGGGTGTCCACTCCAATCGTGGACCAATAGCTAATTTCTAAACCGTTAGAGATAAGCATATAGTTTATTTAGGAAAAAATCTCCAAATTACGAAAGGAATTTTGGGTCTATTCAATGTTTTTCAAAAAATCAAATTTTGAAAGAGTTACGAAATTTAAATTTTTATACAGCCCCCCAGTCCTATCAATCATATTTAGTAAAACATTCTTGACACTGTAACGTTTAAAACTAAAAAAAAATCACTCTTCTACCACAAAAATTGACCGAGTTATGACGTTTTGAAAAATCAAGATTTTGAAGGATTTCGCATGCGGTCCCTTAAGCGATCTCTCGATGACGTCATGAAACAATGCAAAATCTTGATTTTTCAAAACGTCATAACTCGGTCAATTTTTGTGGTAGAAGTGTGATTTTTTTTTAGTTTTAAACGTTACAGTGTCAAGAATGTTTTACTAAATATGATTGATAGGACTGGGGGGCTGTATAAAAATTTAAATTTCGTATCTCTTTCAAAATTTGATTTTTTGAAAAACATTGAATAGACCCAAAATTCCTTTCGTAATTTGGAGATTTTTTCCTAAATAAACTATATGCTTATCTCTAACGGTTTAGAAATTAGCTATTGGTCCACGATTGGAGTGGACACCCTGTATTTTCTGGATTGAATTATTTCAAATTAATTCAGTTCGTAACAGGTGTTATTTCTCAACCGCTATTTTGACTAACAAAGTGGACTTTTTTTTTTCATTTGTACAACATGAATAAATAAAATACTCTGCTATTAACTATTCTCATTATTCAGTGAAACTGATTTCATGAATGAAATCATGAAAACATCTTTTCATAAGAATTAAAGGAATACTATAAAAAGTTAAATTTAAAGAAAAAAAAGAGGGAAAAGCTAACAGGTGTTGATAATAAAGTGTAAGAACAATCAGACTTTTTTTCTGATCAATATAAACTGTCTGTAACACTGGAAGTAAGCAAAACATTGAAAAAAAGAGAATTAAATTTTTTTCTGGAGACATCAATACGTTTCAAATGTTTTTCAAAGCTTTTAACTAAACTCTTTACAAATTATAACATGAAGTTTTAAAAAAATGGGCATTCAAAATGTTTCTACTATTTTCAGTTTTCCCTCAGTCTCTTATAAATGTTTTCACTAATAATAATAGTGAAAGAAATAAAAGGTTAGAAATTTAACCACTGAGAGGATAAATATTGGAACTATAGTTAAGGCGTATTGAAAAGATTTTTTTCAGATAGAAAAAATAAAATGATCATATTTTTTTTTTAAAACTGTGTACAAAAAAACGTATTAAGGAAAAATCTGACATACATATTGTATAATTCTAGAAAATGAGATATTTTTCTAATTAATCTTAACTTACTGTTCAAATATTTAAACCTTGTCCTAGTACTTGCATCAAAATTCTTACTAATTAAAATTTAATTAAACTTAATTACTCAAAAAATTGATTTATTCTTAAATCAATTGCAAAACAAACAGGAATGCGTTTGTGCATGAATAAAAACAAGTTGAACCTGTCCATTTAAATAAAAATAAGTTTACATTTCAGCAGAATATTTCTCTTTTGCAAAGAAATTGCCCTCCTAATTAAAGTTCTTGTATACACTATGTTATTTTTGTGTTTTCAGAATAACTATACTAGGTATTTCGAACAGAAAAGATGAACTTTTTCCGTGAGAAAAAAGAGAGTAAAAGAAGAAACATATTTTTACAAGAACACGCATAAAAGCTGTGTTATAAATAAAACTTATTTTATCATTAGGGTGAGTTCTGGTAAGTGCGTACCCTTTTTTGCAAAGTTCATGTTCTCAGGGATGCTGCTCTGTTGAAAAATCTTGTACACTCACAATTTTTTTTTAGTTTTCTTTCCAGATCCTTTACTAAGATTTTCAAGCATATAATATGTCAAATAAACCATAAGCATAGGTTTTGTGACCTGGTTTATGACACCTATTCTAAGGTACGCACTTTCCCTACCTAGCGGGGTAAGTGCGTCCACCTTAAATTATGTGAATATGAGCTGTAAAAAACTTCTGCCACATATTAAATATGTTAGGTAGTTGCCTTGGGATAATTCCTAATACTAGAGATCAGCACTTGCTTGCATGGATGAAACGCAATCAGTGATATTCCACGTGTCTTGCGAACAACTGTGATTTGAAGATTGAGAGAGTTGTGTCTGTGATTCTTCCTCTGTCCTTTTAATAAGACCAAGTGAGCAAATGTAAGTTGTTTTTATTTAGTAATAATCACTCATAGTCTACATAGTTTATTTTGGTTAAATACATTAATCAGTCTGTGTTTAAGCCAGGGTTCGCACTTACCCCTTCTTAAATGTAAGATGAGACATGTGCGTCCAATAGCTTTGTTGTAAGTGCGTACCCCTGTGATTTTCTTTAATTCTATTTGTATGGTAGATCGTTAGGTGACCTGAGTGAACAATTCGTTTTTTTTCTTTTTTTTTTTGAATAAATACGGTTTTAAAATATTTTTCTTATTAGAATCAGCAGCAGTAAGAAAAAACACAAAATAAAGAGCAAAAAAAAAAGAGAATAATTGATCATGATGTGATACTTGTACTTTTTTTTCTTGTACATTCAAATAGTTTTTCACAAGGTGTTCTTTAATTTTCTTAAATATAATTTATTCATTACTCCACCTTCGTTTTTTGAATCAGTTGGTTCCTTATTTAGTGTTTCACTTAATTTCATTGCTTCATTTGTCATTCTGGTTTAAATTAAGTATAGCTCATGATCGCTATTTTCAACGAAAAATTTACTAACTGATATCTAAAAGCCAATATATTTCAGAGGTAAT
>JAXGGA010016762.1:0-25940 GCA_038373865.1 Uloborus plumipes | reverse complement strand
TAAACAACAACCACGACAGAAAATGGCGCCTGTGCTTACATAGCAGCCTTAATAGTCTGCCTCTTTTGGTATGCTCTTTTGAAATATTTTCCTGAATCAACTGTTTGTAAAGCAAAAACGGGAGATATTTTGATAGCTTAAAACCTTTCCTTTTTTCTTTCCAGCTGTCGCCAAAATTTTGATGCCGAAGTTTAGAGGCTACTTTATTTCGGCCTTGCCAAATATAATCAGAATGGCGTAATTATTTCCAAAACTTTGACGATCGCGCTAAAATCTCAATTAACGAAACATGCCTAAAACTGTTATTCTCAGCTGTATATAAGATAATGTCAGAGCAGATATTCTCAATTTTCAATTTTTGCTCAATGCAAGATAGGCGGAAGTCTATGATAGAAAGTCTTAGATAAATTTGGGGGAAAGGTCCTTTGTTCGCACATAACATCTGATCTACTGAACCGATTTGGACTTTTTTTTTTTTTTTTGATCGATAGGAGATGGTGTAACTTAGGTACCATGTACTTATATGACGATATTTGTTCACTAGAAAAAAAGTTATTATGCAAAACAATAAATTTCATGTCATTTCCCCATTAAATGATTAAATTTTTAATCCATTGTTGCAAAAATTTGTTGCCTCGCAACAGCAATATATATAGTAATCATGATGAAAATTTGAACCAAGGCTTCTCTGGAGTAAGTATGAAATATTAATAAGTAGTCGAATTTAAAGCGATTTGTCCTAAATGATTAAATTTGAAATCCATTGTTACAAAACGTGGTTGATATGAAACTGTAATAATAATGATAATGAGAATTTTAAATGAAGGCTTAACTAAATCAAACATGAAACTCATTCGCGGGCAACGTACGTAGTATGTGTTAAAATCTTATGAACAACGAGAAACTAAAATTGCTTTGAAATAGAGAATAACAAAGATTATTTTTTAGTGTCAATCGTTTAAAATTTTAGACGCGTTGATAGTTTCTTCCTTTTTACTTCCTTTTACGTAGTAAAGGAAGTATTGTGATCGCGAAAAAAAAAATCTGGTATGGACCCCACACTACTTCCTTTTACGTGTAAATTTCTTAGTAGTTGCCTTAAGTGTTAAAAAAAGTGCTTGGAGTGAGCAAGGTAACAATTCAAATATTTACTCCCCTAATCTACCACTAAACAATGCAAAAAATATTTTACAATGATTATTTTTCTAAATATTGCTGATTTTAATATCATTTAGTGAATTTTTCGCAAAATATCGCCAATAGCGCCAAGTTGAACCCAAATTCAAAAAATAATTTTTTCGCCAAATTTGTCGCCAACTTGGCGATATGTCACCAAGTTGGCGTCAGACACTTAGTGACCAAAAGCTTGGCGACATGTCGCCAATTGGTGGCGCCAATTCATATCACTTGAGTCTGTATTGAAATTAACATTGATTTACCCCCCAAAAAGGGGTAAAAGACCCCTTTGGGAACATTCGAATGCAATCACAAGGGGAGGTGCACAACTAGACCCCCCTCAGAGCCTACATACCAAGCTAGAAGTTTCTACGGCATACAGTTTTTGAGTTATGCGAGCCACATACGCACATACGTACATACAAACGTCACGAGAAAACTCGTCGTAATTTACTCGGGGGTGGTCGAAATTGATTTTTCGGCTGTTTGTATGTTGTTAGGTACATATGCACGTGCTGACAGGTCGAAAAAACTACGCGACATTCATTCAGGGGTGAGCAAAGTCAAAATTTAGACCGAAATTTGAGTGAAATTTTTTTCGTGATCACAATACTTCCTTTACTACGTAAAAGGAAGTAAAAATCACTCAAATTTGAGTCTAAATTTTGATTTTGCTCACCCCTTCATGAATGTTCAGTAGTTTTTTCGACCTGTCAGCACGTGCATATGTACCTACCAACATATAAGCAGCCGAAAAATTTGTTTCATACCCCCGAGTTAATTACGACGAGTTTTCTCGTGACGTCTGGTATGTGCGGATGTATGTGCGTATGTGTGTCGCATAACTCAAAAACTATGTGCCGTAGAAGCTTCTAGCTTAGTATGTAGACTCTGAGGATGGTCTAGTTGTGCACCTCCCCTTGTGGTTGCATTCGAATGTTCCCAAGGGGGTGTTTTACCCCTTTTTCGGGGTAAATCAGTGTTAATTTCAATGCAGACTCGAGTGATATGAATTAGCGCGACCACTTGGCGATATGTCGCCAAGGTTTTGGTCGCCAAGTGTTTTACGCCAACTTGGCGACATATCACCAAGTTGGCGACAAATTTGGCGAAAAAATTATTTTTTGAATTTGGGTTCAACTTGGCGCTATTGGCGAAATTTTGCGGAAAATTCACTGAATGATATTAAAATCAGCAATATTTGGAAAATTAACCATTGTAAAATATTTTTCGCATTGTTTCGTGGCAGATTAATTATAATATAATTAGTAATAATTTCGTGGCAGATTAGGGGAGTATATATAGGGGAGGAAATATATATAGGAGTAAATATAATACTTTGAATTGTTACCTTGCTCCCTCCAAGCACTTTTTTTAACACTTAAGGCAACTACTAAGGAATTTATAAGTAAAAGGAAGTAGTGTGGGGTCCATACCAGATTTTTTTTTTACAGTTTATTTTATGGAGCATTTACTTAAGAAAATTATTTGAAGTTTCGTAATGGAAACATTACCTTATTTCATAAGTACACTTACACTAAAAAGAATAAAATGAAATAATTTTGGAAAAAAATAGAACCGACTTCAGTTGGAAATTGCTCTAAAAAGTAAAAAATAATTTTTTTTCTTTGAACACCATCGAAACTACTTTTAAACATAAGTTTTGAAGTCGGCGCAAAAACGATAGGCAAAATGATATTTAACCATATTTTGTCCACATTTTTCAGAGAAACCATTGAAAATTAAAAGCAGAATATTTGTACCATTACACGAATGTGTGGTAATGAATGAAATGTATTCGAATGCTCTTAAAGAACCTGGATCCATTAAAATTTATATAGTTGAATTGTAGTTGCGTATGATTCTATACATTGTTTTTGCGCCGACTTCAAAACTTATGTTTAAAAGTAGTTTCGATGGTATTCAAAGAAAAAAATTATTTTTTAATTTTTAGAGCAATTTCCAACTGAAGTCGGTTCTATTTTTTTCCAAAATTATTTTATTTTAAGAAGGTTTAGTAAATATTTTTCATAAATTTCCAAAATTGTTCCTCGGATTTATTTCTTGATAAAATAATTACTTTGCTTTCGATGTTTTAAGCAACTGATAGAAAAGTTGTAACTTAATAGTTAATTCAGCGGCTTTTTCATATGTATTGCATTTTTCTTTTTTTTTTTTTTTTTTGGTTTTCCACTCCAGGTTGAAATGCCACTTCGTTCCAAATGGGAGTGTCATTTGTTATGGGAGTACGGTCACGGAGACGCTTCGTGTTATGTACTTAAAACTGCACTTTTGCTGTCAAATTTTTAAAATTATCTTAGTAAACATAAGATTCAAGGAAAAACATATCTTCAAATTCAATCAGGATCTGGGGATCTGGATAAACTAGGGTTGGATGAATTGGTCTTTGATTTTGAAATTTTGATATTCGTCGGCTAATGTCCAAATTTCAGATTTATACTGTAACGTATTGAAATCAGGAATTTTTACGATGGTGTAGTAATGAAACAAATCTAAATAAGTAGCAATAGAAAGAGCATAGTAAAGTACTTATTTGCCCTTGTGCCCCCGTTATTGAAATATGAAGTATCGAAATGTAAGGAAAAATCACCAAATTTAACGAGTGAATAATGAAAGACACCTTTTAAGCGTTTTTCAGACAGTGAAATCTCGTGGTATTTTTAATTTCTTGCCTAGTCTTTCGATTTGGTTATTTTATTAAAGTTTCACCAGGCTTAGAGACTTTATATCTAGGTGACGAATTTACGAGGGGAAATAATTAATTAGTACAAAAAAATGCTTTATTATTCTTTTTTTGATTGCTGTTTATTTTTATGTTACTTTATATTTGTTTATTTATTTTATTTATTTATTTCATCTTTATACTATTCGTGTTGTTTACTTTCTAGTGTACTTTATGTATATACCTTAGTATATGGTTTGTATATTATTTCATAGCTGTCCATGCTTTTGGATTCCTCTTTGCATGGATTCGTGCAAGGATACTCATCACACATGTCCATCTTGTGGTGCCATGTTGGGAGTGCACAGAAGAATGTAAACTGTTCAGTATTTCTTAGAAGCTTTTTGTATTGTATAAAATGAGGTAATTATAATTTCGTTTGCGTTTGTTAAAAAGTATTTATGATCTGTTGGTTGTTCTACCTGTCAAACTGTTAATTAAGGTGGATCAACAGTTTAATAAATTTAGCTAGATTTTATGATAAAAAAAAGTTTCGTCGTAAAAAACTCGCGAAATGCTCGCTCGATACAGTTGTAAATTTGAGAGAGGTACTAAAGATCGTATAATTAATGAGTGTGTGACTCAGGGAATATTCGAGCATTCAATTTATCGAACTATAATTGCATTCATTATTATTTTTCATTGAAATAAAATCATTAAAGTAGTGTCATCAAAATAAGGGCAATTCCAGGCAACATGGGAACTCAAAAAAAAATGTTGAAAAATTGTCTTTATTTATTTTTTTTATTTATTTATTTTGTTTTTATTTTTTTATTTATTTATTTATTTATTTATTTATTTATTTTTTTTTTTTTTTTTGTACGTTTTCTAAATTGATTGAAGTTTACAAATTAGAATAAGGTAACTTCAGGTGAACCATTTTCTTTTTGTAAGAGAACTTGTTCTATGAGCTCACAATCTCGTAAAAGTTTCTCTATGCTAGATACAATTTTAAACGAGCACATTTTATTGTTTTAGTTTCCACAATTTAATTGCATTTTTTCCTGAGCGATTTATTCGATAAGAAAACAATTATTAATAGTACATTTTGAAATTTATTCTTAAAATATTTTTTTAAAGTAGCTTTTAAATCATTAAATTTTGTGTAACGTGAGTCACGAAAACTTAATGTTTTTAATATTTCCAAATTTTATAGCTTATAAATGAATTTTTTTTTCCTGTTTCTCCTACTCATGTATATTATAAAAAATAAATTATAGGCCAATTTAAAGTGTTTTGCTTTTTTATTCAAAAAATAAGGATGTTTATTTTGTAATGTGAGTCACGCGAAAAGTGAGTTACAGCCAATACAAGCTAATATTAACTTCTTAAAAGTATTTAATATGCCCTAATGATATTTTAGGATCTAAAGGGAGGGTTAGCTCTTGTACACACCTATATATAATTAATAATACTGATGAAATTAAATATAAATAGCGTAATTTTAATTCGTTTAATGTTTTATAATCTTTTAATTAGTGCAAGGGTCCCTGGTTTGGCCCTCAGCTTTCCAATGTGTGCATGTGTTTATGCATGCACATGTTTCTTCCGTATCTAAGAAAGGTTTTTCATTCCAGCAAAAGAAATTTTTTAAATATTTCATGAGTAACTGCAGAATGATAGAAAAGTGCCGGGAAAAATTGAAGCAAGAAGGGAAGTACATCGCATGTAAACAGAAACATTGTCTCCGGATGAAAGAATGTCTAACGAGAAAAGTCGAAAAGCTAAAGATGTTGTCTGTAGCAATTCAATATAAGCTGAAAAATAAACATATGAAACTTTCAAGTTAAATTTTGGCTAAATTCAAACTTCTTAAATATCGCTTCAACAAGTATACAAATATGTAAATACACTAAGGAAGACTAGCCAAACTGAGGAGAAATTCTGTTAATTTACTTCGCAGTTAAACTGTAGTCATAAGTGAGTTACTCAATACTCATTCGTAAATGTAATATACATTTGAAAAGAAGATTTCAATGTCCACCGAACTCATGCTGAAAAATTATTTATAACAAGAAAATCTAAACGAAAATGATTTAAAAAATCAGCTTGAGCGAGGAAAAAAAATATATATGCATATGAAATTCGAACATAAGAGAAATTTTAAAAAGCACAGTCAACATCTCACTTGCTCTTATTCGAAATGTTTAAAACTTAATTATTCATCAGTAATAGATGAGAAAAGTAAGTACTTTGAAGAGCCTACTTCTGACAGCAGTCAACTAATTTTACAGCCATTATGCAACATTAAATGTTATGATTGGTATCAGATGAAATGTAATGGTATGTAGTATCCTGTAAAAGTTTTCAGATGTATCAATTGAGAATTTGAAATTAGTACAATGCAGCCACAGAAAAAATACGGGATGTCGTATGAAAAAAAGACAAACATATTTTTCTGAAAAATTGAATTGATAAATCCACTCGGCGACCGTTCAGAGGGGTTAGATGGCAGCTGCTAGGGAGAATTTTAACACTAGGTCTATGGGACAAAAAATCCATGGTGCGAAAGATTTTCCGTTAAGAGGAGTGGCCGCTTTGCAGAAGTGACCGCTCGGAGAAGTTTTACTGTGTTGAAAACTGATGAACTAAAGAAAACAAGCCATTAAGCATTAATTTTAATTGAATTTGAGTGAAGTCTCTCAACGCAATTTTCTTAGTAAGATGTAAAGTAAAAGACTAAAACGGAAATGTAACGTGAGTCACGAAACTATGTAACATGAGTCACGCTCAAAATATTAATTAACTTAATTAGTGACTGCAGAATGAACTTTATTTTCGTATATATCATTACTTAGAAACATATTTTGTTCCATGAAAAGCAGTTTTTAAATTTTATTATTCTGAAAAAGCAGAAATCTTAGGTTTTTAGTTATCCAAAAAACTTGAGTTCCTTTTTTTTTTTTTGTAACGTGAGTCACGATGTTAAATTAAGGTAGAAACATCATCTATTTCTGTTAAAATTCAAAATGCTTACATCCATAGGTTCTCACTGAATCCCAGATGACTTTCAAGAGCTTTATTTAAATCAGGCATGGTATTTCTTTAATATAAACATTTATTTTTCTAAAATCACGTCGAATAGTAACGTGAGTCACGTGGAATTGCCCATAAGAAAAAAAAAGAGAAAGTTTTTAAAAAGTAATTTAACGTTTTAAGACTGCAATGAAAATGGGCTGTTTCACATTTTTCAAAAATATTTTTTTCCAAAAGAGTACGGTCGAACTCATGGGATGAATTGCTCATTTTCTTTTTAAAAAAAATAATCTTAAAAGACGCTCCGTCGCTATTTCATTTTCGTGGCTAACGTGACAAGTGAACAAGTATTTCCTGGCAATGCCACTTTATAAACTATCCGTCATTTTGTTGTTGTATTTGTCGTTGTTGCCGAATGATTCGGTTTGATAATTCGGTTAAATTGAAATTTCATTTGGTAAATTAAGAATTTCTTCCCTTACAAAAAATTTATTTCGGGTTACCCGAGTTTGTTCTTTACTGGTTAAACAATCCTATATTTTCATTGCCCTACCTTTTCACCTGCTGTTGTATTTGACTTAACATGACATAATGTTAAAGAACACTATAGAACATTTGTTACTAAAATACTCTTTCATATTTCTTTTTTCATTCGTAACGTTTTTAAGATAACTTTTGTGAACCTCATAAAATCCTTGTATTCAAGTAAGTAGTTAATGAAGCTTTATTCATACAGTCGAACCCGCTTAATGGAATAACCATTTTGCCACGAAAAAATATTCTAATTAGCGGGATATTCCATTATCCGGGATGAAAATAATGCATTTCAATGGTTTGGTACATTGAAAACGTATTACATTAAGCGGGATATTCCTTTAAGTGATATTCCAATAAGCGGGCTCGACTGTAGTGCCGTTAAAGTTTTTAAAAAATTTATTTCAACTTACTTTTTTACTTATTTACTTATTTTTGACGAACCGTGTATTTATTTTTATTCATTTTTCATTCTTTCTAGATTTCTGGAGAATATCTCGTGCATCGATGTGAATTTTCAACATCTTATTTTTTTACCCACATTTTTAGCTTATTTTTTTAATTGAATTATGTTTGCATTTATTTGGTTTTATTTTTACATTTTTCTCACTTATTTTATATCCATTATTCATTGATTTGTTTTCTTCGTTCCATTATTGTGTAAATGTGTTTTTGTGAAATAAAAGACCAATGTTCGCAATCGGAGAAAGGGTAATTGGTTGTGTTTAAAATGAAAGTCTTCACGAAACATTGAATTATGATTCACGTTAAATTCCTGTTCATAAATTTTAAGAAAGTGGAAAAACATATCAGTAACATCAACCCTTAGTTTCATTTATTTTGCAAAGTAACAATTACAGCTTGCGTTTTAACGCAATCAACTAATCATGGAGTTCTGCGCAAAAGTAATTTTTTTACTAATGAAAGGTCTTTCTTCTGTTCCACTTTTTAAGATTTTTTTTTTTTTAATAAATGGATTGATTCACACAAGAAAATAAAATTGAACTCTTCACTTCTTTTTTTTTTAGGAAAAGACTTTCAAATACATAATCCTGGGTAATAAAATATTTTTCTCCGCCAAAAACGGGCGAGAGAAAAAAAAAAAACATTCCCTTTCAACAAAAGCATTCCAAGTTTTCTCTCATCTTTTTTTCGATGCCATTAGAAAAACAATAGACAGCTCAGACAAAAAAATAATATATTAAATAACTAGCCGGGTGCCCGGCACTGCCCGGGTTTCTGCCAGTAGGGTGTTTTAGTGAAACTCATACACAAAATTAAATAGTTAAAATTCGTATTAATTTTTAAGAAATTGGACATTTAGATTTTCCCCTTCAGCCTAATCACACTGTACATGAATCCAGGCTGTATTAAACTAAAATCATGCAGCTCCCAGAATAGGGATTGGGCTTTAACATATTGGCTTTTCTGCCAATATGTTAAAGCCCAATTGGTGAAAACAGCTTATGTAAATTAGGACGAAATTCTAAAATTCGAAGTTGGAAGTACCTGGGGCGAATAATTATTTTTTTTTTTTTTTTTGACTATGAACACTTTCCATTTTCTTTGTGTTGCCGAAATCAATTCCCTTTTTATTTACCCCATTAGCGATTATTAGCATAAATGAATGTAAAAATCCTAAGAAAGCAATAAATTTCATCATTAGCGTACATAGACTAAGGTGCGCCCCCCACCCCCTATTAAAATGTAAAAAATATTTTCCCCGTGTAACCTTTAGTGCTATTTTTCTGGATCGGGCCCCCTCAAACCTCTTGCGGGGGGTTGTGGGGGCGCTATGTACAACACTGAATTTCATACTTACTCCAGAGAAGCCTTGGTTCAAAATTTTCATCATGAGATATATTAATATTGTTGTTGCGAGGCAACCAAATTTTGCAACAATGGGTTGAAAATTTAATCAGTTAATGGGGAAATTACATGAAATTTACTATTTTTCGTAATAACTTTTTTAAACTAAGCTTTTTAGAAATAAATTATAGCTTATCCTGCTCCCTGTTACTGTAGCTATCTACGGTGAAAAAATGATTGAAATCGGTCCAGTAGTTCGGAAGATTACCCCGGACATACATACAAAAAGTAGTCTGCCGTGGGCAGGTAAAGGGCAGTAACTGCAAATTTTTCGATTTTAATTTTTTTGCATTTTTGAAATCTATATTGCATTAGTTTTATGGTACAAGCATATTTTTTTGGTTTCCGATGAAAAAAAACTGTTTTTTAACCAATGGTAATTAGCAGTAACTGCATTTTTCGTTGCTTTGGGCAGGTAAACGGCAGTATCTGCAGATCTACAGGATGAACATAATATAAATCGCTGTGCAAAACTTGCATTAAGCAGCAAAAACCGTTTTCCTTTGTACCTACACTGAGCGAAAGTAGGGGTGCCTTAATGGGAGGTCACGGGAGGTCATTGGTTGCACTTGAACGTTCCAAAGGGGGTGTTTTATTCCTTTTTGGGGTGAATCAGTGTTAGTACCAATGCAGACTTAAGTGATATAAATTGGCGTTACCATTTGGCGATATATCGCCAAGCTTTTGGTCGCCAAGTGCTTGTCGCCAACTTGGTGACATATCGCCAAATTGGCGACAAATTTGGCAAGAAAAATTATTTTATGAGTTTGAGTTCAATTTAGCGCTATTGGCGGTATTTTGCGAAAAATCCACTGAATGATGCTAAAATCGGCGATATTTAGAAAATGAATCGTTGTAAATCATTTTTTGCATTGTTTCGTGGCACATTAGGGGCGTAAATGTTTGAATTGTTACCTTGCTCATTCCAAGCACTATTTTAACATTTAAGGCATCTACTAAGAAATTTACACGTAAAAAGAAGTAGTGTGGGGTCCATACCAGATTTTTTTCTTTCAAATAAAGTTTCTCTCCACTAGCAGACCATATTTTTCATGATTTAAAGATACGCAAGCCAAACTTGGCAGACGACAAACAAAAATGCAGAAATAAAATGATTTTATTTACATTGTTTTGTTTTCTTTTAATTACAGTTGCTTTCATACTAACAGACGATAGTTTTTGCAGTTTAATCCCTAGCTGTTGGGTCATTCCATGTCAAGTGTCCCAAATTTCGAGAAAATCCCCACTCGACCCCCTCCGATTTTGATGAAAATTTTTTTGGATGTACATATAAGACTTGTATGAAACCAAACCAAATTATAGCTCTATAAGCCTTATGGTTTAGCCAATAAAAATTATTGAATAAAGGCCTCTTTTTCGTGTCTTGAAATAAAATGACCAAATCGTCAAGTTTGTGCTTTTATTGCTCGCGACCTAAGACGATTATCAGGCTTAAATTTGGTGATTCTGATCACTGTTTAGAGTAGAATAGCCTACTTGTGTAACAAAAGCTCCATACACTGTAAATTTTTTGCAATTTGCTGCCAAAGTTGGTACAAAATCGTATTTTTGTAAATTTTGATCATACGTTATCAGCTTGTATCTGCTAAGAAAATGACTTTCTGAAGCTAATTCTTTCCTTGTTTGTAGCCTGATAGTTCGTCCGTAAGGTGTGCAAGTGGCATCTCGATAGCTCAAGTAATTGCTGAATTATGCTAGTTGAAATTCCAGTTAAATTTCTTTTTTCTCAATTTTGTCTCAATTTCAAAGGGCAATATCTCAAAAGGGTCATCTTGGATTTCAATTTTCTTTACATCATTGGAAAGAACACACTTTTCTTAACTAAAAAACGTTATTTTTAATTTTGAAACAAACTAGTTTCAAGGGATATTGCAGGTCAAAAATGTGAACGTCATTCAACGTGAAATCAAGGAAAAAAAGACATAGACCTCAAAAGTTAATGTCAATTTGTTCTATTAAAAGTTACAAGAGCTATTGTACCTATGTTCTGATTTAAAAAAAAAAAAACACCTTTTTTAGATGTTTTTGAACTTTAGTTTTCGTGTGCGCATCCGTAAAAACTCAAGAAATGGCAAAAAATAAAGTTTCGTTTTTAACAAAAAAAAATTATCTTCTTATCGCTGCTATAAGAGCTTGAGTCTTTTCCTATGTGTTATTTTTAAGCTCTTGAAACAGAATTTCGGATGATATGTCACTTGGCAAGGTGTCTTTAATATTTTAAATTCATTTAAAGCATCGTTTCCTTTTTCGAAAAAAAAAATAGAAATAAAAATAATTAATAAATGAGATAAAAAATAAATGAAACAGATAATATGGTGTGTACGTGATAAAAAATATGTATAATAGGACTGCAGAGCCATTTTTCTAAAATGCGATAACGAAAGTTTTCGATAGAGTTGAATATTGCAATTATTTCCACCGTGTGAATAAATGATAACAATAGTAATTGAAAATATGATAAGTATTAATTAAAAATTCATTCTTTATACTGCCGAGGTTGTGTCTAGATATTCAGCCTATGATTGCAATTTGCCCATAAACAAAATTGATGAAAAGTGGGAAAATGCTTCTTATGACCTTGAAACATTAATGACCTACAACCTTGCCATGTGACATATCATCCGAAATTCTGTTTCAAGAGCTTAAAAATATCACATAGGAAAAGACTCAAGCTCTTATAGCAGCGATAAGAAGATAATTATTTTAATTAAAAAATAAACTTTAGTTTTTGCCATTTCTTGAGTTTTTACGGATGCGTACACAAAAACTAAAGTTCAAAAACACCTAGAAAAGGTTTTTTTTATCAGAACATAAGTATAATGGCTCCTGTAAATTTTAATAAAACAAATTGACATCAACTTTTGAGGTCGTTGTCTGTTTTTCTTTGATTTCACGCTGAATGACGTACACATTTTTGACCTGCAATATCCCTTGAAACTAGTTTGTCTCAAAAATAAAAATAACGTTTTTTAGTTAAGAAAAGTGTGTTCTTTCTAATGATGTAAAGAAAATTGAAATCTAAGATGACCCTTTTGAGATATTGCCCTTTGAAATTGAGACAAAATTGAGAAAAAAGAAATTTAATGGAGTTTCGACTAGCATAATTCAGCAATTATTTGAGCTTTCAAGATGCCACTTGCACACCTTTCGGAAAAACTATCAGGCTACAAACGAGGAGAGAATTAGCTTCAGAAAGTCATTCTCTCAGCAGATACAGGCTGATAACGTATAATTTACCAAAATACGATTTTTTTTACCAACTTAGGCAGCAAATTGCAAAAAATCTACAGTTTATGGAGCTTTTGTTACACAAGTAGGCTATTCTACCCTAAACAGTGGTCAGAATCACCAAATTTGAGCCTGATAATCGTCTTAGGTCGCGAGCAATAAAAGCACAAACTTGACGATTTGGTCATTTTTTTTCAAGACACGAAAAAGAGGCCTTTTTTCAATAATTTTTATTGGCTAAACCATTAAGCTTATAGAGCTATAATTTGGTATGGTTTCATGCAAGTCTTATATGTACATCCAAAAAAATTTTCATCAAAATCGAAGGGGGTCGAGTGGGGACGCCTCGTATACTTGACACGGA
Source organism: Uloborus plumipes (assembly GCA_038373865.1). Lineage (NCBI taxonomy): Eukaryota > Metazoa > Arthropoda > Arachnida > Araneae > Uloboridae > Uloborus > Uloborus plumipes. Next base: position 13,029 of record JAXGGA010016762.1, on the reverse strand, counting down.
ATGACCCGTCTGAGCTTCCCGGGAAGCTCGGGCGAGCACTTTGAACGCACCCGATATGAGGAAATATAAACATTGCAGACGATAACGCATAAATGGAAATTAAATGTGAAACACAACAGACAATAAATTAATAAAAAGCAGAATCTGAAGGTTAAAACACCACGGAGTAAACCACCGTGACAAAAAGCCGATGCGTCTATAAAATTAAGTAGAATCAATAACGTAAGTAGAAAGAGTTTCTGCCAAAAACTTGACTGCAGTGGGAATCCACTAATTAGAGGAAATACCGAAAGAAACGCAATTTCTTATCGGTAGGATTTCAGCGGAGGGGATCTTTGTAGTGGATGCTTAGCTACGTTGGACTGCGAAGGTCATAATTACGATTTTCACCAGTGATGTTATTTCCTCCCTTAGTATGCTGTAGAATTTATGTGTGATGTCTCATGTGTAAAATAAATTAAGAAGTCCTGGCCCTCAGTCTGTCCATAGTTTATTGACACGTCATCAATACAGAGAAGTGGCTATCAACTACAACTTTCTTCAAATTAGAGGCCATTTTCTTTTTCATGCTGATATCAGACCACAATGACGACAATGTTAGAGCATTTTTAATCATCGACATTGTTTCTTTATTTTTCTGAAATTACTGTTGAAAATAAAAGATTCGTGCAACGGCCACTTCGTGGTAGAAATCTGCTAAGCCTTCGGCGGAACTCTAAAAGTTCCACGGAACACACTGGGAAGCTACATGGCACAAGGCGTATTTTTAAAGGAAGTACCGTTTTGGTATAAATTAAAAGCAAGCCAAGATATCTTTATACTTTTTTCTTTTTACATGAAAGCCCATTCCTTAAACTACTTTTCTACGCAATTGCCAACAATATAAAGGCGCTTATCAAGTCATACAATCAACTTTTGAAGTCCCGCCTCATAGAAATATACCGCCAATGCATTAAGATCATCCTGACACCACCGTCATTGTCGTGACACTAGCTAGCCGCCGAGGTTCTGCTTCCGATGCAAAAACAGATAGTAGTCACTGGATGCTCGATCTGTGAGTCTTTTGCACCAAATCTTCAGTAATAACAGAAGGTCTACCACTCTGTTCCTCGACGTGCACATTAGAGGGGTCATCTTTGAACGCTCAGACCCAAATCATAACCATTCCATCGCTCATAGTGGTTTCCCCATGTACTAAAGAAATCTTGCGATAAATATCGATAGCTTTTAATCCTTTTGCAGTTAAAAAACGAATTACCCCACGTACCTCACAGTTGGCGGCACTCTCAATCGATGGACATTTTTTGAAGCTGATTGTAAGATATGATAAGTGTCTTACATTGGATGGCAATTATGTAAAAAAAGTAGTTTAATGTGCGTGCTTTCGTGTAAAAATGCAGTTGTAAGGATATTTTTGTCTGTTTTTTATTTACATCAAAACGCTACTTTCTTTAAAAATACGCCTCATATATAAGTTTTTTTATATCACATTTCGCATATGATTTAAAGCTCTCTTTGGGGCAGGATAGTTTTGAACAAGCGTAACATTTTTTTTTAAATATTTTTCATTGTTATTAATTAGTTTTGGATAACTGCACAATACTTAAGGACCTTTTCTTAAGTTTTATGCCTATGTATGCAATAACCTTTTTCAAAAATGAGTTGAACAATCAAAAAGAGAGAAATTGTGGATCAAAAGTTATCCTGAATAGCTAGTTCTCATACTGCCGACCGTGTAAAATACACTGGCGGGGAAAAAAAATCCCAACACCAAGAAAAAATTACTGTAGAGTAATGAAATTTGGGTAATGCAATTGTCTAGTTAACATGTTTAATTGATTAAATGTACAAGATCACTAACTAATTTAAGCTCAAGAAAATGCTGTGCAAATGTGAAATTATGTTAATTTAATAGAGGGTGTAACCTCCAGAATTTTGAAGGCAAGCCTGCAAGTGTGCATGTATTATGTCAAACAGGTGCCGAATGTCACTTTGTGGTATGGAGTGCCATGCTTGTTGCACTTGTTGTGTCAATACTAGGACAGTCATTGCTGGCTGTGGATGATGCTGGAGTTGCCGTCCAAAGATATCCCATACGCTGCCAATTGGTGACAGACCTGGTGATTTTGAAGGTCATGGTAACATGTCAGCAATCTGTAGAGCACACTCCGTTACAGCAGCGATGTGAGGGCGAGCGTTATTCTGTTGGAAAACTCCCCCTTGAATGCTACTCATGAAGGGCTGTACTACTGGTTAAATTACCAGATTGACGACAAATATTTAATCAGTGAGTTTGGGATAACCACAAGAGTGCCCCTGCTGTCGTAGGAAATTGCTCCAGAGACCATGACTCCAGGTGTGGGTCCCGTGTGTTTAGGCCGTAGTCCGCTTGGATGCAGGCGGTCGCCTGGCCTCCTTCTGACCAATATACAGCCACCACTGGAACTAAGGCAGAATCTGTTTTCATCAAAAATTACAGCAGATCTCTACTCCGACCTCCAGTGAGCTCTGTCTTGGCACCACTGCCATCGGAAACGGCAATGGTTTGCAGTCAATGGAATACCGGCTACAGGCTGCCTAACTCGGAGCTGTCCTTGAAGTAAACAGTTTCTTACCGTACCTTGGGTCATGACGGTACCAACTGCAGCTCGAATGTCGGCCGCAGATGGAGTACGATGCGCCACAGCCGTACGCAAGATTCGGCGATCTTCCTTCTCAGTCGTGCCACGTGGCAGCTCGGAACTCGATCTTCTTGAGGTAGTACCATCCCTTGACCATAGCTTTCAATAATCATGCATGGTGGAAAAATTCCCCCAAGTCTTTCTGCAATATCGCGAAATGAAAATCCACCTTCTCGTAGCCAAATTGTACGACCTCGTTTAAACTCGGTGAGCTGTTGATAATGGCTTCTTCGTCTTCTTGAAGGCATTCCTGGCTAACATGAACGCTATTCGTCAAATTTCACGGAAAAATAACTCTCACGTGCTTCACTACACGCTTTCAAAACAAGCCTTATTTGCATGTTCTGAGTGACGCCAACTGCGCCACACTTATGCGCGGAGCGCGAAATTTCAATCGATGTCATCTTTCAGTTGTATAAACACACCTACCAAATTTCGTTTATCTAACACAAGTCTTTCTTGGTGTTGGGATTTTTTTTCCGCCAGTGTAGTTGTTACGTGTATGTGTGGCAGGGCAATCATTTCAAATATTTACAAAGCTGGGGATCAAAGGGTATAAACTGAATGCAAATTATGTAGAACAACAACCAGCCGACAGAGTGTTGTAGTGGTAAAGACGCTATCCTCTCACGACCAAAAAAGTGGGATCAAACCTGGCTCCAGCCGGTAAATTTTGAAGATGCAGAAAATCAACAGCGTCCATGTCGGACGATAAAATAGCATGTAAAAGATCCCTCGAGTACTCATTCGGCATTGAGTATCTCTTGGCAAAATTAACTACCTAGTTCAGTTTCGCATCGAATAGAGCTCATGTGACTCCTCTAGTGGGGAACTTGTTCGTCAAAATTTTTGTGGGAATGACTTTCGCCTATTGTGGTGCCACATGAAAGAATGATTTCTGATCTCGGAGAATGCACTAGGTCTGCAAAGTTAAGCAGCGAATACGCAGACCCGTTTGAAACAGACAAATAAACAACATTCAAGCCCACTGAAATGTAAAAATATTTGTTGTTGAACAATAACAAATTGCTATATGTTTCCTTTTTGTACCTTTGTTGCCGGGTGGTTCATTTTTCAGATTGGCAGTCTGCCAATGTGACGGGTCCACCAGCCTTTTCTCCTCCACCATGCAGAACATGATGGCGCGGTAGTGGAGTCATCTGCTGATTTGCCGGGTAACCGATGTTGCTTACGGATGTGCTTACCTTAACGGTCAGATCAGTGGTCATTCGTGATGGTAACCCAGTACTGTATTCAGTGAGCCCAAAAGACTTTAAAGCTTGCTGGCAAAATTGGGTTTTGTGATCTTGGACGAACTCCCCACATTTATTGCAATACGTTATTATTAAAACCGTAATTTGAATTCGAGATGTCAAAATTCCATTTTTTCACTGTTTTTGGCAACAATAAAAAACAACTACGTCACTTCCGTTGTACGAAACGGTTGCGGATCAGAATTTCAAAGTCCTCACATATGTTTTATTTAAAAAAAGTGACATTTATGGACAGCCCCAGAATGTTTACAAATCAGGTACTAATACAAAAACCATCGATAAAAAATCCTTTTCTCCCCATTCACTGTGATCTTATCACATGTTATTTCTATGAATAGAGCCTAGCGCCTTACGTCACACCTATTTATCACTACATGAATAAAAAAAAGTTTTCTCAGCAGGTAATAAAGTCTTAACAGAATATTGTAACCACTGGTTGCAAGAATCATTACACCAGATTTGGTACCTTAATTGTTGAGTAGCGATAATTTTCTCTGTGATTATTGTCATCTGATAAGAAGATGTCAGGAAAATGATAACAACAGGTAAATGAGATAAGTTAATCTGGGTGTATTCCAAATATGGTGTTGTAGATTAGTGCGTCAAAGTTTCATACACCTCAGTATCGATTTGTCGGACGTATTCAACAGACCTCGTGAGTAGCATTTGTTTATTTAATTTTCAGTACACAACTGTTCAATTTGTGCTAATGGTGTTTTACTCAGCTAGAGCCGATTTTTTGAAAAAGAAGTAATGTGTCTTCCGATTGTTATTCGAAAAAGGCTTGATAAAGTTTTCTGCCTTATAGAGATAACATTATTAGATAATTTTATAATTTAAAAACATGATTCAAGTTGTACTTTTTATTTTCGGTTAAAAAACACTGCTTTTGTACAATTCCACCACCACCCCCAAAATTGAATTAGGTGCATTGGGACTTGCGCAAACTCATTCAGTTGGCTTTTGTTGTTTATTTTTTAGTGCAAATGTCGAGATATAGCGTTTCTAAGATACTTTTCTGTTGTTCGATCGAATTATTCGAGAAATCGCAGCCCAATTATTGACCCAAAGAAAGTTTGCTACTGAGTTTAAGCTTAAGATAACAGCATCGAAGATCTGAAAACTAATTCAGAAATTAACTGAAAGCATTGAAACTTCGACTTTCAACGACAAATCGAACATGCATTACACTAATTCTCATGTATTGTACTTTTTTATCAGTAGTTTTCAAAAAACTAATTTTTAACATCAGCGAGCTACTTACCACCCTGTAATTCTAAATAATCATTAAGTTTAGTAGTCAGTATTTAATATGGCTTATGAATGTTTAGCTTTGCATAAATTAATCACAAGTACGGTTTTAATGATTTTCTTCCAACACGATTATGGTTTTTAGAGTTTGACAAAAATGCCGAAAACGTTATTATTTTTTCAATTTTCCCTTAAATCTTGTGCTACTGCTAAAAGACTGAAAATTGACCGAATTGATAAAATGGAAAAAAAACATACATGCATACCAATACGTAGGCTACATCCAGTGAGAAAAAACATTTGCAAGTTAAAAAAAAATGCCATAATACAATCCTAATTCGCAGAATGGTCTAAAAATTTGCGGAACAAGTATTTTCTTTTAAGGAATTCGAATTTCAGCAGAACCTCCCCGCGTGGAATGACTGGTCACGTGCTGGGAAAAGTGCTTTTCGGTTAAATGATCTACTATTGTTCCTTTCTGAGAACAACATTAAAATATAATTGAAGGTCTTGGGTGATGTAGGGGTTAAGCGACAAAACAGAAATTGCGAGTAATTAAAGTTCAAATTTTCATTGTTGCAGATCTTTTGTTTTCTGGTTTTGTCGTTAGTGTGCGTATGAAATAATGATATCTATCTACTTTTTGATGTGCCAAGTTTTGTTTGCTTAATTGTATCCATTGTCTACCATTGTCCAGAATGTTCATTTTTCAAAATGTAACTTAGCCCCTTCATCCTCCAAGCCCTTCAATTAATATAGAAACGCAAAATATATATTTAAAATGCAGTGAAACTCCGTTAACTCGACGCGCGGCTAACTGTAGAACACCAGTAAATCGACACTTTTTTTTTCCGATGGTTGGTCCAATGTTATTTTCAATGGGTGCAAACATCTCTAACTTGAGTCGCATTTACAAGAACCTCTATAAGTCGACATCCACTCGCAATTGTAGTCAACTTTTTTCGACCAATAATATTTCCCAGAACTATTTCTGAGAATTCTGCTGCTTTTAGCAAGGAGTTCTTATCTCGTTTAAAAATTATGTATTTATTTATATAATGTATTCAAGTTTGTCCTATTCATTTTGTTGTGTTATTTTCAAACAAAAAAGAAATGAAAAATCGTTTACTAAAATTAATTTTTAAACCTTTGATGGTAAGCACTAGAAGTTTTGCATCGTCTCCATGGAAACCGTACGAAAGAAAACAGATTCACTCTTTTTTTATGCACTGCTGTTGAGGCATTTCCTATATTTATTTATTTATTTATTTTTTAATTAGGCTTGAGCTTTTATTTGTATCCTCCTATCTCAGTTATTTCTAATTGTTCTCTAACAAATCTAGTGCTAAATAGTACCTGCCATCATGAGTAACCGTTATAAAAATACTTCAAAAAGTATTTTATTAACGTTGATTAAATAATAGTTTACGTACAAAGCAATTTTAATCGTTTGCATTTAACCATTGTTGCAAAAACTAAGCGGGGAAAAAGTCTAGAGCGCCATAACTATGACAACCATTAGGGGAAAAGTGCGGAGTGTGGGAAATTAATATTTCTTTCATGCGCCCCCTCTGGCTACACAGGGTAGTAAATTAGTATTATAGAAAATACTTCAAAAATTGAAATTATGAAACCTCGGTAAGTTGACACTCACTTAGATTGACATATTGGGGTGTCGACTTACCGAAGTTGCACTGTATTTGCAACAGTGTATAGATTCGGAGGATATTTACATAGAACTGAGAAGTCTAAGATTAATATCAAAAAATGTGTATTGTCATGGGCGCCCACGCGAAATTTCAAAGCACTTTCAATACTGGTTAGGGTTATAAAAGTTTGACATGTTTAGTAACTTGTTCATTAATGGTTGACGAAATTTTTTTTTCTTTTTTTTTTTTTTTGCCGGAAAAATAGTACTAAAAGCAAGGAAGTGTTAATTTCAAAGACTTGCCCCCCCCCCCTCCTTGTCCCGCATTATGGGCACCCATGTGCATTGTAAGTGACAGGTAAACTTCATTTAACCCTCTAACTGCTCAATTTTCTAAACGAAGTAGCTTAAAAATATGCGTATATTTTGTGTGAAAAACCAATATGAAATTTACGTACTAAATTCACATAAATTACGTCAGAAATTACCCTTGACATGATAAATCTAAAAACAAGTTTCAAGGAAAAGTTCTACTTCATGTTATTTACACCAAATTCGAGCTACATTATTACCCCCCCCCCCCTTTTTTTTTGAGCAACAAACAGCACAGACTTGTAAAATGGTCGAGCGGTCAGTGCAAATGCTTCAGAAAATTCATTACTGACATTTAAACAATTAAATTAAGGAAAATGGTAACGTGAAAATCGCGAGATGAGCAATTTTTGTTGCTTCCTCGTTACCAGTGGAAATCCTGGAATATGTAGCCGGAGGGTTGAAAAGTAACTATTTAAAAAGATATCAGAGAAAAAACTTTTGCTCAAAAAATCACAAGTAAGGTACTTTCACCACGCCAGTCATTTTTTTTTTTTTTTTTTTTGCCTTAAATAATTTTGCTTTCATATATGGGAGATTCTCTGTAAACTCGTAATTGGCTGTACGAACCGAGTATTTTAAAAATGATAAAGTGTAATAAAGTAATTATCGCTCTTAATACAAATAAACCATTCGTAGTCCAATTGTATTTGGAGCGTTACCATTTTTTTTCTAGAAATTATCTTAGCACCAAAAACACAGTCTCCTGGCTGTCCCAATCCAATAGTTTAACACTTAAAGGCAATATTTAAAAAAAAACTATTAATACTACATAAATTTGGCAATTAACCTAAAAATAGAATACTGCAACTAGGGTCACCTGGGGTAATTCCTGGTCAAAAAGCACTAACATCCAATTATCACAAAATCTATCTAAGTTAGAGTTACAAATTTTGGTATGGAGGAAGCACATTGGGATGTCCATCGAATAAAATATTCATGCTATCAACAATACATAATGAACTTGAGTAATTGTCGTTAATTAGTGACCAGGAATTACCCCAGAGATGGGGTAATTCCTGGCCACTTACGGGGCAATTATTGGTCACTCAAATGATTGATGAAAATGCATACATTTTTTAAGCACATTATTAATACAAGTTATAAACTAATTAGATAAAGAATTTATTTATATAAATAGCTAATTAAACACTGTATTTACTTTTTTTAAGGAAGAATGCAATTATTTTCAACATAATAGCTTTACTTAATAAAACTTAGCCAAAATACTTTCTATACACTTTGTATGCAATAGCTACAGCTTTTATATCTGTTGTGAATGAATCTTCACCTACCAAATAAATAGGTTCATAAAAAATATAGTGCACATGCACCATACACACTGAGCACATGCTTCTGTCTGTTATGAACAGGTTAAGGTGAACAGTTAAGTGAATAGTACAATGCAGTTACAATTAAGCATTTTTCTTAGTATAATTAAGAATAATTATTAAAACTTATAAAATAATTGGATGGAATTTAACAAAGAAAAATTCAGTATATTGTATACTTATCTTTAACAGATAAGAATGTTACATTGCGGTTACAGTTAACTTAGCAGTTAAGGCTCACAGAGTTACATATAGTTTAAATCAATAACATATGTCAATAATAGGTGAAATAATAATCCATAAATATTAAAAAAAGGACTGACCAGGAATTACCCCACTGACCAAGAATTACCCCAGTAGCCAGGGGCATTATTTGGAGCCTTCCTGCAAATTATTCAAAACAATAATGGTAAATCCAAAACTATTTTTCAGTAACTGACATGGTACCTAATTCAACCAAAAAAACGAAAAAGAAAAATATTCAGAAGTTTGAGTTTGATCACGATCTTTGTACAAATGTATCAAAACTAAGGCCAATCTTGTATTACAAAATTTAACAAGCGATTTTAAAAAGATTTTTTTTTCAAACTAAATACACAGTCAACTCATAATTAAGTAATGAATTGCAATGAAGATAGTTCAGAGTACCTCTGTGATTTTTTTCATTTTGCTGAAGGATTATTAAGACATAAAAAGGACTGTGACCAGAAATTACCCCAATAACTTGCTGACCAGGAATTGCCCCGGGTGACCCTATGTCTTTTTTATGAAACAAGGTCTAATTACGTATTTCTAAAACTTAAAATTGTCATGTAAATTCTGTCAGGAGATTTTTCAAACAGTCCCCTGCCACAAATTCAAGGCTCCAATAGAAAAAATCTGCTACTCTTGCAAATGTTTTTTGTCATGAAGCTTAAAGTAATCAGTGTGAGTTTGCTGAGAACGGTGTTGAAACAATGCTTTGTTCAATTTGAGAGCCGCATTTGTGATGAATGTATGCATCAGGGTTGTTGCGAAAACAGTCCTCTGGGAAGTGATTTTATTAATGTCAATTAGTTTAATTATGAAACATATTAGTTATTAGGTCCACGATTTGTGCCTAACATTTTTGGTAGTCTCGTAACTAATTATGTTCCAATCGTTTTGCAGATATTACGCAACAAAGAGCAAAAATGCAGTCACCCGCATCTGACTAGTTGTTCTAGTCAGGGGACTTACCCCCTATCATAATTTATCAGAAAAACACAAACTTCAATTGGCCCTCTTTCGAACCAAAGTAATAGATTCATTTTCTGAGCAATAGTTTTATAATTATACGAACATTTCAGAAAACCATGGCCGGACACATTTCGTGTGAAAAATGACGAATTTCAGAGAATCGCCCGTACAAAAGATAAAGAAAATTCAATCCATTTTGTCCCACGCGTGACGATGGAATCACTGTGAATCCCTTTTCTCGCTTTGCACGGCAACGTATGGTTTTACTTCAAACTTCACGATGAAAGATGAAGAGCTGGGGAGAAGTATAAAAATAGAATCTAGATTTCTTGCAAACTTCGAGCGAGCCAAGAAGGGCATAATTCATAAAGACCTTTACCCATTTTCTCTAAAGTAAAAAAAAAAACAAAACAAAGCACTGTATTAATATTCTTCTACATCTAAAAAACTGGAAACACAATTGAAAACTTTCAAGAACAGTTGAACAAATGAAATGCGTTTTTCTTTAAATTGTGCTACGATAAATAATGATAAATATGTCTTAAATTAAGTTTGACTTTTTTCGACTAATTTTTTTAATCCTAAAATTTAGTGTTACTTTAAACGAAGCATCAAAAATGCCCGATGTCTTATTGCAAAGCATTCTGTGACTTAGTAACAAGTTAAGTGAGTTTTATCTTTTACAGTTTAATATTACTATCATGGAAGGTGAAATAACTATCAATAACACTCTGCTGCTGTCATAATTTAAAAAGCCTAAAATCCAAATTTAGCTGAAATTTATTTTTCACATTCTTTGCTGTTCATTCAAAGATATAGCTGTCAAAGAAATTTAAAATTCTATGTCTGCAGGGCTCTCTACCTATAAGTTAAAATAATTATTTAAATACAATGAAATTTTTGAAGGTTACACACTACACAGCTTCAAGTCTTCTTTCATTTCAGTAAAGTTCAAATATTTTCTTCTTTCAATCTATTTTGCTTTGAAAATTGAATTATCTTTTTCCCCTCCATACTAAACTATTTATGCTTTGTTTACAGATCATTTTCACGGTCTATTAAAGAAATATTAAAATGGCAACAACAGGTAAGTAGCATTTAGCAATTTAGTTTTTAAATTATATAAAAAAAATGTTGCAGATTTAAGAGAATTATTGAACGACGAACTATGATCCAAATTTTATACGAACGGATTCTAACACATTAGGCGTAAATAAGGGTTAATTGGTTGGTTTTAGTTTTATGGCGCAAGAGCCCTCATGGACTACAGTAGCGCAACCAGAGGGGGGGGGGTTCAGGGCCCGTGCCCCCCCCCCAGAATGCTGAGTTGATTTTTTTTAAATACTCTTTATTATTGAAAAGAAGAAAAAAAACTCGTCTGAGAAAAACTAAGTGATTTTAAGGGGAGAAAAATGTTAGGAGTAAATCCTATTTCTTTTAAAAAGAGCTCTCGACATTGGTCATCTAATTGTGTGCCCCTTCCTCTCCCATTGATTCTTTAATCCTCCCCCCCCCCCTTTGTTTTTCAGTTCGTCGTAAATTAAGAACATGCTCAAAATGTTAAATGTTACTTTTCCGAAGACCCACCAGAATCATTACGTAACAAGGACCCGACTATTGCTCCTGACGGCACTGGGCACGAACTTGATTTGATACCTCCCCCCCCCCTCCTTTTAAACTGATGTTATAACATTTTTTACTCTTGAGATTTAAAACAAGGATTATTTTTTATTATTATTCTTTTTTTTTAACTTTTAAATTTGATATTTACATCTTGCTATAGTGCAGTTGAAATTGCTCAATTTTCTATGTTCTTTGGTTTCCGATTTGGGTCCTCGAGCCTGTACCCAATATGTGCCCATGCCTTGATCTGGCCCTGCATGGAGCATCTCGAATTTCATTTCTTGGGTTTCAAGTTCTCAATTTTTTGTGAAAATCCTCCAAACGCCTAAAAACCGCGAAAATCGTTTAAATTTGCATTTTTAGAGCTTTAATTTCGAACAAACTGCTGCGCCTTTAACGTTACTAAATATGATCTTAAGTGTTTAACTTTCGAGGAAGGACTCCCAACCCCAGTTTCGCTGATATCATCAAAGATTACAAAGTTTTGGTTTGACAAACTACAATTAAAAAATAAATAAATAAAGGGAAGAGCTTTTGAACTCGTTCTCCTCATACCACAGGGCATGGAATAAAAACTTTGTTTTCTTCGGGGTCCTAAGGCGTAGGGGGTCTTAGACCCCCAAAATTTTCAATTTTTTCTTTTACTTGGTAAAAATGTTTTTTGATGTATTTTCAACTCAAAAATCCAAAAAAATGTATAAAAATTCATTGTTAAGTTAATTTAGGACATAAAGGGTTAAGACTGCTTTTTTGATGAGTTAAAATTGACGAGCCCCTACGTTAATAAATATGGTCTAAAAATAAATATGGCTTTTCGGGAAAGGGCCACAAGCCCTTTTTCTTTAATATTATCCAAAGTAGGCAAAAATTACGTTTTTGAAACAATAGTTGAATGATACGCTTAGCTCGCATCCTTTTTAATATAAGTTAGTTGTTGCTCTCATGTGAAATCTGAAAATGCAAAAAAGTATAAGGTGGAGAGCTTTTAAACCTTTACCCCTAATATCACTGAATATCCCTTTAAAACATTGTTTCTTAGGATTTTTATTGCAAATAATTCCAGGCGAGAGCCTCAGAGCGTTCCTTCCCATAACATCATCAAAGTCTGGCTATAGTTGCATCTTTGGAACTTCAATTTCGAAAAACTACTTAGGAGGGCGAAAGATTTTTCTGTTTTTCAAAAAGTGAATCGGGGATCGCCTTAAGCCACATCCCTTACCCTAACGTCAACAAATGTCACCTAAAATCATGTTTTTAAGACTTCAATATCAAACATTTTACTTGTAAGTCACCAGAAACTTTCTTTCCCCAGACATCTCTGGAGACTGATCTAAAACTGTATTTCAGGACTAGACGTTAAAAACATTTCGGGGGGGGGGACCACGGAGTCTCCAAATAAATGGGAACATTTTTTCACGGTGCCCCCCCCCCCCCCCAAAAAAAAATATTTTCTAGTTGCGCCACTGATGGACTACTCTGCACCTTCCTAAATAAAGGAATAAAAATGCAAAATAACAGTTCTATTTCAAAAAGGTGGTAAAATTTTATGCAAAAGTTTATTATACTGCATTACCACAAGGTTAAAACACAATAATAATGTCAGATACAATCATGATGGTTTCATATCTTCT
>JAXGGA010016761.1:0-25941 GCA_038373865.1 Uloborus plumipes | reverse complement strand
CAAATTTGTTGCTACATGGCAGTAAAATTGTTACTTTAAAAACAGACTAAGTTGTAACATTTTCAATTGCAGAATTTTGGTTCATTTTTAACATTGTATTATTACCATTTGTACATATTTATGTTTTGCTTTCCAAAAAAAGAAAAAAAGCAAATGTTTCTAACAGTTAATCTAAAAACCAGTGAGTAATTTTTTGAGTTTCGATGCTTTTAATCAAACATGTAAAAGTTATTATTTTTCTCTGAACATTTATTTTTTCCATCGTCATTAGTGCTTTTAGTTACCTCATCAAATATTTTATTTCATTTAATTAGGTGTAATCTAATTTTGTTTCATTGCTTTCCGAAAATAACTTTTTGTTAGTAATCTGTTCTAAATGAATTCGTCTTAAATAAAAAAGATTTGCTTTTCCATTACCCTTTCAGCAATTTCAGATTAAACGTCCCTGAATGCAAAAAAAAAAAAAGCACTACGATTAAAGCTGTGCCATATTAAATAAACATTTTGAGTAACTAAAAAAGCATTCCGTTGCATTTTTTTCTGGCAGTAGGTCAATTAAATTGTGTCATCACACCCCACTTTGATATGCATATTAGACGTTTGAACAGAAATTAGTTTTTTAAGCGTTAAAAAGGGAAAAGAAGGCAGGGACATTGTTCTATTTATTCAAATTCTGTATCAGCCCTTTCAAAGAAAGGGTGGAAGCAGAATTTAAGCTTGATTAATTAGGTTTTTATGACGCTAATTACTTATTTGCTGCTTGAACATTCAGGTAATTTCTTTCTTTTTCTTTTTTTTTTTTTTGGAGAAAGAGAGAGAGAGAGTGAACTAAATTTTTCTCATTAAGTATTAGGCAGATATTTTTCTTCTAATATTTTGAGGTGCAGGGAATTTTCAAACTCCTAAGCGGCATGCGGAAGAATGCACAGGCAGGTTGGTGTATGGCATTGTTCGAAAATGGGCGTGTTTCTTTTTTGCTTAAGATTCACTGTGAAAAACGAATGTTGTTTTTACAGTATAATACAGCTAATTTTCCTTATAAACTGTAAAAATTGCTTATTTTACAGTAACAGAAGTACTGAACTGTAAAATTGATATTTTAAGTGTAATAAACCGAAAAACTGTTAATTCAACATTTTATTACCGTTCATTTTACAGTTTCAAACTGAAACCTCTGCTGTCAGTATCATACTGTTGTTTTAGCAGTATTTATTTCAGTTTTCTGTTCCTCTCAGACAAGTTGTGAGTTTTTTTTTTTTCTCTTTCTATTTATTTATTTATTCTTTTTTTCCTGTTTGTAACATGTGTGGCTTGGCGATGAATATTTGAAGAAATACTATTCGCACAATCACAGGGTTTGTGTCAAAAGTCTCAAGTAATCAAAATTTAAACATTTAAATTTCACTGGAATATTGCAATAAACCAAGCAGAGTATCTGAGTAGAAACACATATCACTGTTCCCTAAAACATTCTGATCTCCATAGCAATGGAAGAGTTCATTTACGCAGTTTACTGCGTAATCAACTTTTAATTTCCCTAAAATCAATAATAGTTTGGTATGGTACAAGAAACCAGAGGCGTTACCGGATTTTTTTTTTTCTAGGATGGGAACTTTGTTTTATAACAATCCTCAAATGTATGATATTAACTTGCTAGGGTTGACAACATAACTACAAACAAAGGTTTTACGGGCCAGGTATTGATTAAAAGAAATCTTTTAGTTTTATACATCCAGTACTACAAAAAGAAGTAGATCTCCAGTTTTGCCTTAAAATGTTTGTATTTCGATTTGGTTTTTTGCTTCCTGAAAGAATATTGCATTTTAGAAATTTATTTCTTATTTTTAGAAATAATGAATTGCAACTCTTTGGCACGTCTTGAGAAATAAAGTTATGTTTGAGCTAGGAATGCACCGATAAGCAAATTGGCCGATTACCGATGAATCGGCTGTTGATAATCTGCCGATTAATCGGGCCTACCCGATTAAATATCATGATGATTATTAATTTGGGAGAACTTGTAATTTAACTTCTTTTTTGAAGTAACCATTTAATTTAAGATTTTAATTCTTTGTAAAAATTAAAGGTTATTTTAAATCACAATTCGAGAGGAGAAAAGTCTTGACGCACGAAATCGGTTGCAATATGTTATATACAAGCGTATTTATTCAAAATCAAAAATTAAATTTATTAAAAAAATTATATCAACTGTGATGATTTTTTTATGTTTTGCTATTTGAATTATTTGTTTTATTTTTAATCACTAAACTTTCGTACTACATGTTATACTTATGTTCGCAGAAAATTATTTATTTTCTGTTTATTTAATTGTTGATCGCAGTTTCTTGCTCAAGACATACTAAAATTAATTTTGTTTAAAACACTTTTCTCCAGCGGTTAATTGGCAAAATTGAGCTGATTATAAAGAAAATTAAATATTCATGATTTTTGCGTTATAATTAAAAGTTCTGTAATTTAATTATTCCTTCTTGTGTATTGTGAATATCAGCTGTGAGGTTTATCTTTCAAGATTTTATTCAGTTCTACGCATTTTCTGTACAATTTGTTTTGTTTTTACTCTGGACATTTTCATACTAAATGTTTTAATAATGTTTACAGAAAATTACATTTATATACAAATTACATTTACAAGAAATTTATTCATCAAAGTTTCTTGATGAGGGTAAAATTCAAAAAATTAAAAAGATTTTTTTGGCTGATTAATCGGCTTCATTTTGTCACTTATAAATAGTAGGCAAAGTGGCCGATTCAGCCCTAGTACAAGCAATACTTCCACTTTCGCTTAAAAAAATAATAATTAATGAATAAAAACATAACTATAAATCCCAAGGACAAGTATTTGTCTAAAATTATTCCCTGACAGAATCTCTTTTTCACTATCAATATCTCTGACTGCACGATTGCGCGCAAAAAAATTATTGTTTTTATTTCAACTTATAAACAATCGCTGTAGATTTATTGAGTGGAAACTAAAGCAAGAGTCCCGACTCCTCTCGCGCTTGAAAATATATTTCTTGCCTCCACTGTAATTCATATTTCTTATCTCATCGCTCTCAAATTAAAAGTGACATGTTTTCGAGTTCTGTGGAAAAACCAAAGCGGGAAAATGGTGATTGTGCGCGACTTGAAGTGAAGAGAGTCCCATATTTTAACTGTTGCCTGTCCTCGTTACAGTTCACAGACGACCGGGCCGGGGAAAACCAATCGAATGTTCTAGAAGAGTTGGAAAACTCCTTGCAGTTCTAGTGTGAGCTGTGAAATAAGTGCTTTCAATTACAACTCTCATAATGGGCTGCATTCCCCATAATTTATATCGAAAAGCGCCATGGTGTTTTTTTAATGTCTTACACAAGTTGAAAGTTTTATGAATAATATTGGGTGGTTTACTGAAATTAATTAAACTTGGGCAGAAGTTTCATTTTCGTGTGAGAGATCAACGTTTGATTCCTTGTTTTCATAATACTTTGCTGATTTAAGTTGCCCCGTTTTGTAAATATTTCTCAGATACACTAAAAGATGAATGTTGTTTTTGCAGTATAATACAGCTAATTTTACAGTAGTAAACTGTGAAACTGCTAATTTTTAGTATATTATAAGCAGTAGTAAGCTGCAAAAATTGCTAGTTTACAGTAATAAACTGAAATTGCTTCACAGTTTGTAACTGTGCATTTTGCAGTTTTAAACTGCAGCATCTGCTGCCAGTATTACACCGCTATTTTAACAGTATAAACAGCTACTTTTATGGTAATGAACCGTAGCATTATTAATTTTACAGTAATAAACTGTAAAATTGCTAGTTTTACAGTAATAAAGCTAGTTTTACAGTTTATTACAGATCCTTTACAGTTTTAAACTGAAACCTCTGCTTTCAGTATTATACTGTAAAAACAACAACTTATTTTTTTGCAGTGTATGTTTTCTATATTTTCCAAAACATAGCCTGAGCGGAGGAGCTTTGAGTCTAAATTTTTCTATTAAGGCGACAAGGGACTATCATTTTTAATAGTAATTTTCAATGAATTTAATTGAAAAGTTCAGCATTGTTATATATTGCTAGCACTAACCCAAGTAGCATCAACTCATCGGATTTTGCTCGGCCGAGCAACACTCCTCGTAAACTGATCCTGTAACGCACGATGACATCGTTCCGATCAGTATCCGAGCACGGTTTTCGATGAGCTACTTTTCATCGGAAAGCGATATCCTTCCGATCAACTTTCCCGATGAAAATAAGCCGAGCTATATTCCATCGGAAAACGATATCCTTCCGATCAAGTTTCCCGATGAAATTCCTCGGCACGGGACTGTTCTGCTCGTAAATTGCTCCAATTCTCATCGTATTCTCATCGGATTTTGCTGCTCGGATTCTGCTTGGCCGATGAGACATATTGGATCATCGGCCGATGAGAATTTCATCGGGTTTCGATGAATGGCCGATCATCGGTCGATGAGATGATGCTGCTAGGGAACGTAAATATAAACTTTCATTGAATTATTTAAATTTTTAATTTAATTTTGAATTTATAAAGCTTTTTTCATATTACTCCACGCGTCCGAAATTTCTTTAAAAGAATAAATACTAGTCAAATATGATAAATAAAACAACAGAAAATAAAACGTTGGGAGTACTTTTTCTATATATCGTTGTAATAATAAAAATTTAAATAGAACCCCAAAATCTACACATTTTCGGTCAAATATGTCAATATTTCAATAAAAATAGCAAATATACTGAATACATTTAACCAAATAGAAAAATCTTTTCCAACAAAATGTTAACAAACTTCAGAACTTCAGTAAAGAACCTTCCTGTGTTGTGTACAATATTATTTTCTTCTCATATATAATTAAAGTTGAAAATAATATTATGTATGCATTTAAAAAAAAAATTATTAATGTACATTTATATTCCATGATTTCACTGCCTTTATCTTTTATCACAATATCAATATACATTAATCCAGGCAGACATGATTTCTGCTTAATTATTATTAAAGGCAATTCAATTTGTGATCTATATTTCTGCGCACACACAGTTTGGGTTAAGAAAACATTAATGCTGATAATATTACAAAAATTACGAACAACATAAAGAGAAGCGTTACAAAAACCTGTTTACAGATACGATACGTATGAAAGGCTGCTTTAAGTGTTTGCGTGACAGGAATTAAGTCAAGTTTTTTTTTTTTAATATAACGTAAATGAAACTTGTCGAAAGCACTTGTTCAACATTATCATTCCTCGTCTTCGTCAATAAAATAATTTTTCTCCGTTTCGCTTTCTCTCTCTCTTTCTCCCTATTAAAATGAAAAGTAAGGGCCCTGTTCCACATTGACGTAAAGCAAAAAAATAAAGCAGAAACATAAAATGGATTACATAGTGTTCCTATGGAAAGTACCCGGATTTTCGGTTTCTGC
This sequence comes from Uloborus plumipes, assembly GCA_038373865.1. NCBI lineage: Eukaryota > Metazoa > Arthropoda > Arachnida > Araneae > Uloboridae > Uloborus > Uloborus plumipes. Next base: position 20,503 of record JAXGGA010016761.1, on the reverse strand, counting down.
CTTCGGTTTCGGTCGCGTTTTCTGCTGATGTGGAGCAGGGCCCTAATAAAGAAACTACTCTTTTCGTTTTAATTTCTGTACCTCAGAACCAGAACGACGTCAGTCCAAAAATGGCGATTTTTACTTTTTTGCTGCATTGTATGTAGAATCTTATTCCGCATCGACCAATCAGAACGTTATTCCACGAAAGAAATTGCTTCGCAATTATTTAGCAGCGTTAAAAGAGCGCGAGTCCCATCCTTCGCATGCATCCGACAATCGTTTTCGGCCTCTACTGAAAAGTGACGAAAATGGACTCACGTTAGTCTGGTTCTGAGGTACAGAAATTACACTGTAAAAAATGAATGTTGTTTATACATTATAATACAGCTAATTTTATTGTAAACTGTAAAAGTTTCTAATTTTACAGTAATAAACTGTAAAATTGCTAACTTTACGGTACTAAACTGTACAATTGTTAACTTTACAGTAATAAACTGTAAAATTGCTAACTTTACAGTAATAAACTGTAAAATTACTAATTTTACAGTTTGTTACAGTACATTTTGTAGTTTTAAACTTGAACCTCTGCTGCCAGTATTATACTGTTGTTTTTACAGAATAATACAGCTAAATTTTACGGCAATAAACTGTAAAATTACCAACTTTGCTGTAAAAAGCTGTAAAATTGCTAGTTTTACAGTTTATTACTCTGTATTTCACAGTTTTAAATTGGAACCTCAGCTGCCAGTATTATATTGTAAAAACAGAAATTTATTTTTTTGCAGTGTAAAATTACCATCCAACTAATGAGGGAACACATTTTTGTAAGAGCTCTTTTAAAGAAAAGTGAAAAATCCAAAATCAATGAGTACATACAGAACACTACAAGATGAAATTAGAATGGAAGAACAAGGGTTTCTCATAAATTTTCAAGACTAAAGGTTGTAAAAGCATTTGAAGGGTCAGGGGGAAAAACCACGGTAATCACATTTGATTCATTTTGAGAAAAACGAAATTTAAACTTTACGAATTCATAAACTTCCCCAGTATACTTGTTCTAAAATGACAATAATACATGGACTGCAGTGTTTTTTTACGAATATTGCATTTTCTAAACGAAATTACACTTATTTTTCTAACAGGTGGTAGCATCAGTTTAAATTCAACAAAAAGTGGACTACCGTGGTTTTTCCCCCTGACCCTTCATTTGTTAGAGTTGAAAAGAAGAAACCCGAGTTTTTTAATTAATGATAGAAAAGTTTCTACTTTTTCGGGTTTTGTTCGATTCAGAAAATCAGATTACATAATATCCTAGAATTCGATGATTTATAGCATTAATCAGTTCTGCTAAAATTACAATCAATACATGTGTGGTTTATTTAAGGCTACAACGTAAACAAGAATTTTTTTTTTTTTTCAATTATTGATCTATATGTCTAAAACTTTGTGTGCTTGCACATTTACTACATCTAAAAGCATAAAAAAATTGGTGTAAAAACAATTTTTTTTTGTTTGAAATTTAAAATTAAAAGAAATTTTTTAACGAAAATTCCAAGGTTTTAAATTGCTCCATGTATTACAATATTTATTGGATTATAACTAAACTTTAGAAATACATTAAGATACTGTCTAGTTATAATTTCTTGGATGAATTTTAGTTATGACAGTTCTGCAAAATTAGATATTCGACCTTTTTATTGTTAAAGTTGCCTTATTTACTGAAAAACTCATACAAATTTCCATTTTCAGCCATCTTTTATAAACTATCATGCCTAAAGATTGGAAATTAAGTGAAAATTCAAAGTTGGAAAAAAAAATGTGACGCATGGATCAATTTGAAATTTGGGAATTTTCATTAAAAAAAAGTTTTAAATTTTAAATTTCAGAAAATGTATTCATTGTTTTTGTACCATTTTTTTATGCTTTTAGATGCAGTAAATACACAAGCACACAAAGTTTTAGCCATATAGATCAATAATTGAAAAAAAAAAAAAAAAAAAAAAAAAACACTTTTTGTGTTCACTATAGCCTTAAAAGAACTTTTAAGTACCGTAAAGTCGGGTTACTTGGACCCTAGGGGGTTACTTGAGCCCACTACAATAAAATGATAAAATCTAGGTTTGGTACCTACTAGTTGAAGACTTGCACGTAGTTCCTCGTTTCTCCACTAGGTAGAAGCCCTCTGCAGTCTCTAACGCTAGTACCAAACCCAGATTTTATCATTTTACTGTGGGCTCAAGTAGCCCTCTTGTGGGTCCAAGTAACCCGACTTTACGGTACCCTCTCGTACAGAGGATTTCTCATGTCTTCCTTTCCTAAAATAGTAAACATTGTTTACAGGAAACTTATTCAGACGCTTCTGCAATCCAAACCGCTCAACTTCGCCTCCTTCTTCACTGATGAAAGCGACGGACTGGAGGAGCCGCCGGACTATCTCCTACACCAGGACATGCTGATGGACCTGGAACCCAGGAACGCTTCCGAGATGAGGAGGGAGAAACGCTCCAGTGGCATCAGGAACTGTCCTATAAGTCCTAGGGTCGTGTTCCCGAAAGCAGCGACAAATCAGCATGGACACTGGAAGTACATTGCGCAATCTGAAGAATTGAATGTTGGCCAAAGAGCGAATGTTCATATCTGCAGGTATGTTGTGACTCATTTTTCTTTTTTTGAATTTAACGAATTTTTTGAGAAAATTTATTTTAGACTATCTTATTACCCAGCGGGGCCCGGGTGCTTATTAAAAATACTCACAAAAAATAGAATTAAATATCTGTTGGAACCTCTAATTTTTATGCATCATACAATATTTGTGCCAATGTTCCAAGGTAATTAGAACATGAATTATAATTGTTTTTAACTTATTTCACGATAAATAAAATAAGTGAGCCTTGAACTCTATACTGTTAATCGTAATCTTTGTTGAAAAATACTCATATTTAAATGTGTTAAAGTTATCAGTTTGTTTGCTTAAAGGCTTATCCCTATCTAAAATTGGATAGTCTACCAGTTTTAAAATATACTCAGCAAATTTTTAACCGTTTCGCTTTCAACATATTATTACTGTTGAATAACTAAACACTATACCAGCTGAGCACGTTCTGCAACTGGTGGATAAGCATATTCCTCTTTCTTTACATAGAAATTCCCTGCTATTGTTTCAGTTTGCACATTTGTATATGGTCCCGAAAAATGATTCTTTAAGCATATCTTGAAAACTACTAGATATTTTGAGCTCCGATTTTGGATTCTCCTTTGAAACCACTTCTAGATTGTTTCTCCATCAAAATATTATATAGTTTCAGATCATCATTTTTTCAAATATTAGTTTCATAATGCATAAAAAATTCAAAACTTCATCTGAGAAGAAGCAAAGGACGTTTTTATTGTTGGGTCGGTTCATACTTTGATTAAAAAAAAACAATCTTTGCCTTAGTCAAAGTGGTTTAGGTATTATATGCACAAGTATTAAAAATATTTTTAACATTACGGGGAGGTTTTTTTTCAGCTCAATTGTGAAGCAACGGCTGGAGGAAATTCAAAACGATTTGGTATACAAAGTTAAATGATGTTGCTGACCACAAATATGCGATAAAAAAGGGGGGTTTCGTAGAAAATTTTAAAGTTGATGTCCATTTTAATATGAAGACGACCCTTTAACAACAATTTACCAATACAAATTTGCAGAGCACATTATTCCTGAAAAAATAACAGATTACACGTGTCTCTAGTATTAATAGTCTTCGAATACGAGCGAGTGTGTCGTTTTTTTTCCTATGACTGTACCTATGGTTAAACTCAGGACAAAAATTCACTTTCGGCGAGGACGTAAGTTACTTACGTTCATGTACATATTCGGAAAATCAGGTTTAGAAATTTTTTCCTTGCCTTGTTAAAATGGCTTTTGAAGGAAGGTATTAGGAAGTTGTCTGCAAATGATTTAACACTCTTTTTCAACAATATTGGCCCCTCCCTCCTTTAACCACCAAATGTCACATTTCCCCTCACCTTGTCCTCTCTCTTGTCACATGTCAAGCTGTTTTTTAAAAGTGTGTTGTTATGAAAAGAATATGATGTCACACTTCTTATTCCCTCCTCCTGCTTATCGCAAACTGTCACTATGTCAAGGAGCTTTCTCTCCTTTCCAAGCGTGACATCATTTTAGGAATAACCGTTAGAAATAATGCAGACCTATTTAATGAGTGAGGTGAAAATAAGCATTATAATGGTCATAATAAGAATTTTTGAACCATTTTATGCAAAGTTCATTTTGTCAAACGTTATATCTTTTAATACTAGCTTATTACCCGGCTTTGCCCGGTATTGCATTATATTTAATTTACTTCATGCTAAAATGAAATAGGTGAGCCTTAAATTGATAATTCATTGATAATCGTAATGTTTGTTGGAAAATACTCATATTTAAGAGTGTTAAATTTTATCAATTTGCATGCTTAAAAGCTTATCTCTATTACTCTATACTTAAAAATTGAAAGAAAATGACCGTTTTGTGACAAAAATCGTGAATTTTGAGCTTTTTGGATTTCTTTTAAATTTTCAAAACCGCACCTATCTAAATTCTAGTGCATCAAGAAGCCTCTGTGCCAAGTTTGATGAAAATCCGACGAAAACTGTGGATTTGTATAATTAACAAACATACATCCATTTTTATATGGAGAGATTTTTGATGCAGTGCGATTGCTCTAAAGCTCGGCTGAGATGTAATTGATGAAGGATGGCTCGGCTCTTGCAGCTCAGTCAGTAATTCAAACAACACTTCTTTGAAGAGTCTTTTTTATCATTGCCTGACTCTTTTAAAAAGCATTTTCCTGCATCTCTGCTTTGTACCAGAGAAAAGAAAAATAGTGCGTCAACTAGATGCCAAACTTACAAAACACATTCCAAAATTCTCTTAGTCACTCATAACTCAATAAAAAGGAGCAGCTAAAAAGACGTTCACCAAATACGCCTCGAATACCCTAAGTCACAAAAAACGACGATACAAAAAACGACGCCTATCTAAAAATATAGTTTTATTTGGTAACTATGTTTAGGGCTTCTTCTCTTGCTCTTACATACGATAGCGTAAGCTCGAATATCGACATCAAAAAACGAACGATGAAACGTCGCGATACAGCAAGCAGTTATGAAGTAACAGGGGTAATTTGCATAAATAAAAGTCCAGAGCGCCCTCTTGCGTTTACGTAAAATTAAAAGGCTGGATATTTTCTTCACTTGTCGATGAATTTTCAAATTGCACAAAATCGACGGGGTCCATGTCGTATTTGAAAAAGATCGCGAGTATTCGTTTGGTTCGGAATACTCTTAGCAAAAATAAATTCCTAATCCAGTTTCGCATCGTAAGAGGCTAGGTGGGGAGATTGAGCGTCAAAAATTCTTGTCTTCAGCCTTGGTTAGTACAGTCATAGAAAAAAAAAAACGAAACACTCGCTCTTATTCGAAGACTATTAACACTAGAGACACGTGTAATATGTTATTTTTTCAGGAATAACGTGTTCTATAAATTTCTATAGGTAAATTGTTGTTAAGGGGTCGTCTTCATATAAAAATCGGCATCAACTTTAAAATTTTCTATGAAAACCCCCCTTTTTTATCACATATTTGCGATCAGCAACATGATTTAACTTTGTATACCAAATCTTTTTAAATTTGCTCCAGCCGTTGCTTCACAATTGAACTGAGAAAAAACCGTCCCGTAATGTTAAAAATATTTTTGAGACTTGGGCATATAATACCTAAACCACGATAGGTACGGCAAAGTTTGTTTTTTTATATTAAAGTATGAACCAACCCAACAATAAAAACGTCATTGACTTCCTCTCAGATAAAATTTTGAATTTTTTATGAATTTTGAAATTAATATTTGAAAAAATGATGATCTGGAACCATATAATATTTTGATGGAGAAACAATCTAGAAGGGGTTTCAAAGGAGAATCCAAAATGGGAGCTCAAAATATCCAGTAGTTTTTGAGATATGCTAAAAGAACCATTTTTAGGGACCATATACAACTGTGCAAACTGAAACAATAGCAGGGAATTTATATGCAAAGAAAGAGGAATATGCTTATCCACCAGTTGCAGAACATGCTCAGCGTTTTTATGTAGTATTTAGTTTTCAACAGTTATAATATGTTGAAAGCGAAAAGGTAATAAAACTGCTGAGTATATTTTAAAATTGGTAGACAATCATATTTTTTTGTCCATTGGTCAGAAGTCTGCATTCATGCAACATGTAGCAATTCAGAAAACTTTTTCCGTGGACACTTGATTTTCATGGAAAACTGGTGTCTCGGAAGGTTAGTTGGAATAATTTGTAAAGATTAGACGTTTTTTTAAATTCTGAGCCACGGTTTTAACATTTTTGCCAATCCCAATACAGTAGTTTATATAAATACAAGAGGTTACTTTTAAGTTGAAACCTCTCTCCAAAAGGTGTGTGCTGCAACGGTTAGTGCGTAGCTAAAAATATGCATCCATCTTCGTTTAATCAAAAAAGATAGCATGTTGTGTTTTTCCCTTGAACTCTACACAGTAGGGTTTTCTCTTCCAAATTTCAAAAAAATATTATAACTTTAACAAAACCCGAGAATTTTTAATTAATTACGAAAAGCAAACGTATTATTGCGAGTAGCTTTAGGTAATTTAATCGAAAAAACATGATTTGTCTACTCTTTGTAAATTTCGACCTTGAAAGTAGCCTTTTAAATGTGGTGGTGGTCCCTAAATCTTTGGTCGGTCATAACTTTTGTTCTACTGGTCCTAAAGTGATGCCGCTTGGTACTCAGCGTACTTTTGGCCCTCCGCACCTAATTATGTAACCAAATGTAGGGGTTCCCATTTGAAAATTCAGACTTTGAGTTCATTTCACTTTGTATATAGCCCCTTATCAAAATTTTACTCACATAGTTTTAAAGAAGACTTTAATCCATGTCAGAAGACACCTTTCTTTTGTTCTTGGCAAGTATAGCAGCCGAATAATTCAGAGTGTTTCGTTTTTTTTTCTATGACTGTGCCAAATGAAAATGTTTAGCGATTACAATGCTTCCTGTAATGTGTAAACGTTAGTAAAAACTACCGCACCACTGAAAAGTATTTTTTTTTCCCTCTTGTAGCAATTCCAGCGAATGCAGTCGATGTACCCAGATGTATAACCTAGTTCCTATGTTTTCATTGCAAGGTGAAGAAGAGGTTGTTAAAGAGATGTTCTGGATGCCCAGTTCATGTTATTGCACAGAAGAGCAGTTAAGTGCTCCTTAAGCCAAATTCTAGTGTTCCTTGTATGTTTGCATGATCATCAATGTTTCGTAACTTCGACTAGTACATCAATATCCAGAGGGCAAAATTCAATTACTCAATCATTGAGGAAAAGACTTCATCCAAGCCGTGAAGCAAAATTTCTACTGTAAAAAAATGAATGTTGTTTTTACAGTATAATACAACTAATTTTCTAGTAATAAACTGTAAAAGTGGCAACTTTTGGAGAAATAAACTGTAAAATTGCTACTACTTTTACAGTACTAAACTGTAAAATAGCTCATTTTGCAGTAAAAAACTGAAAAATTGCTTATTTAACACTTTATTACTCTGCATTTTACAGTTTTAAACTGGAACCTCTGCTGCCAGTATTATACTGTAGCTAAATTTTACAGCAATAAACTGTAAAATTTTTAACTTTACAGTAAGAAACTGTAAAATTCCTAGTTTTACAGTTCATCACTGAGAATTTGGCAGTTTTTTAATTAGAAACCCGACTGCCAGTATGATACAGTAAAAACAACAGTTTATTTTTTACAGTGTACCATTGTTCAGAAGTAATGAAAGAATAAATAGAAAATCAGCGTAGAAAACCTAAATTCCTAAAATATTGTTGGCACATATCTCTAAGCTAAGACAGAGCCATCATTAATCATAAACATCATCTGTTACAAAAAGATTCTACATTTAATAACAATATTTTTGAAGTTTTCATAATGGGGGAGTTTCCTTCAGTCAAAAATACTACTTTTTGTTACTGAAATGGATAGAATAATGTAAAAAAATAACATTGGCCCGGAAAATACTTTAATTTTCCCAACAGTTTATTTTTTATTATTTTTTTAAAATACCCTACCTTGAAAACGGGGTGTGGTTTTTGTGACGTCAGTGGTGCACCTAACCCAGTTCTCTTTCCAATAATACCACCATTTTGCTTGACTTGAGTTGTCCAATCGCAGGAATCGGTGACACGTCACGACCTTCGTCATCTCACTACAACCAATTAGATTTCGCGCTTACGTGCACCACTGACGTCATGCGCAGATGTTTTTTTTTTCGGAACAGCATCTGAGCACCGGTGAAAATAATTCATAAAAAATACATAACTGTGTCGAAAAATAAAAAAAAAATGGTCAATTCCTATGTTTTGAAGCATGCTCTTTCAGAAAAATAATACTTTTGAAATTTCGGAAACTCCCTCATTAATCATTCACGTGTTAAAACTTCCACATGTTGTGCTGTGCCATACTAAATGCCGGTTACGCCGTCATTTTCATATTCAAATGAATGTGTATACTCATTGTCCTCAGTTATTTGTTTTTCATTAGAAATTTATGAGCGAAGAATCATTAAAATACTTACCTGAAGTCATGCTTTGCATCAGCAATGAAAAATTGCTTCTTCTGCAGTGAGTAACATGCAGTGTTGAGCTGATGCATTACGTATTCATAAAAGAAATATCATATATTGTTTCAATGATCTGCCGAACATATATAACCATCGAATCTTTATTTTTCATTATTTTTAGTTCCTTGCAAACTATGCGAATGTATATATGGTATGTATGATTGTGTTATGTGTTATTTGTTCGATTTTATTAAATAAAAGTTTTGCTAAAAATCTGGTATTTTGTTCGCTTTTTTTATAAAAAGTTAATGGAACATTGCATCAAATAAAAATTCTGGCTCACATATCAACACAAATTTTTATCGATTCATCCCTGATATTTATTGTGGCCTATATATGTGTCAGGGTTTGGAACTTAAATAGTGGCAGGTAACTATACAATACCTGCAATTAGTATTTACACCAAGTACAAAAGGGATTCATGGAGAGGTAGTAGGCAGCTATAGTTTAGCATGTTTTGACAATAATTCCAACGGAAAAGTATACTGCCGTAGGAAACGTTAGAACAGTTCTGAAGCGAATACAAAATGTACATTCCTAAATCTTGGGGATATAGTCAAAGACACTAAGAAATAAACTGTTGGGACTTTGACTAAGCTAATGAGAAGAAGAAGTCACTTCATAGAATTCACTTCGGAACTGTTTCAGAGATTCAGGCGACGGTACACACCACTCCATTCAAACTATCGTAAGAACAGGAGCTGCTGCAAGCGTCTTACGACTTCTGGATCGTTGAAAACGGGTTGTATAGGATGCTAGGGACTCCATAAATTCCTTAATCTTATGGATTAAGTCAAAGACGCTAAGACATAAACTCTTATGACTTTGACTCTGCTCTGAGATGAAAGACTCACTTCATGGAATTCGCTTCAGAACTGTTCCAGAGATTCCAGCGGCAGTAGACCGCTCCAATCGAACTATTCACATAACAGGAGTTGCAGGCATCTTAGACGTCTGCATCACTGAAAACGGGCTGTACACGATACTAGTGACTATATTGAAAGACGATGAAGCTTGGTGAAAAGTATCACTTTTGTGCTATGTTTCAATAAATAGTTGCCACTACTAAAGTTCCAACCCTCGTATGTAGAGTATAGTCTCACCAATGAAAAACAATAAGACATTTTTAAGCATATATTTTAAACCTGATTCCCATTTTGGGCTTAGAATTGACACATATTCGTACTTGAACTCCTTAAGAAGACATTCTGACCTACCCGACATTTAGGTTTTTAGATCCAGATACAGATCGCGAGAAAACATTGCGTTAGAGCGAAGGTCTTTTTCGCTGTTTGGGTAAGAGAGAGAACATGATTGAGCTGCCATGAAGCAAATGGAAGTACTGGGTTAAATGTAAGTGCAAATTTACTAGAGTTTAGAGTAACAAAGCGTAGGAAATTGCAGAGCGAGGGCCCTACCCCACGTTCTGTACTCACTTCCTGCCAGAAGCGGGCAAGGAAAAGACCTAGTGTTGAGGCCAATCCTAACATGGTAGGGGTCATAAGGAGCGCCGAACCAGCAAGAGTTTCCTTGCGGGCAGAGGTGGAGAGCGTCACTAAAAACGAGAAAGCCATCGGGCTTGGAGTGAAGCTCAGCTGCCCCTCCTAATACTTATTAATCTGAATCTTTTTAAAATGCAATATTACGACGCAGTAACTGGTTGTTACGTCGCAAATTAATAATTTATGAGAATTTGAGTAAATGTCCACTTCGAGCAAATCTAGCAAGATAACTGATTTCTTCAATTGAATAATAGGTTATGGACTGAAATGGTCTTAACCAAGCAATACATATGAAGCCCCACAGCCCAGACACCAGACTTCTTCAACGCGATGTTTGCACACATACTAGTGCTACCACGTGTATAGTTTTGGCACCAAAATGTAGGATTAGTCAGTTCCCCTTACATAAGGGCCTTAAAACATAAATGAGCCAGTATGTATTAAAAAACGAAGTATCTATAAAAAAATCTTGTATTTAAGAAACAATTATTTGTGCGCATTGTGGGCGTGACCGTAGTCACACCCGCAACAGTTTCAAACTGACTAATTTTTCTCTATTCTATTTTCTCTATTCTTTCTCTAACAATTCTGCTCTAATTTTTCTCTTCGCGCTAACTGTTTTTCTCTGACTTCAAAAACCGCAGATTAAAACTTAATTAGAGGGGAAAAGTGTGAAAATATTTGCATGATAACTTATAAAATAAATTTTGATTTCTGTCATAAAATCAAAATTGTTTTAATCACACTATTTAAAAAAAAAATACTTGTGTCATTTTATGCAATGCTAAATTTTATTTGAGAAATTATTCCCCACACCGCCGTCAGTGAAATGTTGAAATGCCGCTCCTATATTGCGGTATGATTGGTCATTTTAAGTGAAATTTATCAGCGGCGAACTGCAATCGGAAGCTTCGGATCTCTTTACGTCAATTTCAATTCAAAAAAGCTTCTTGATTTTCAGTGAACTCTCACTTATCCTCCGGCCCAAGGGACCAACAGAAAAAAGCGCATAACTGAAAGAGACGCATAAGCGAACAAGCCTATTTAAAGGTCTAAAACGCAACATAAGTTCTGATAAGAGGATGAATAAGAATGTTTGTATAGAAAAAGGACATATTACTACGGTTTGGCAATTACTGTAACGTAACAACAATGGTAAAGATAAAAACAAAATATTGTAGCTTACCTAATTACAAATTGTTCCCTTTAACACTTTCGCTGCTGATCACCCTCTAACGCTTGATTATTAACATCTTCTCCTTTTCAATCAATATAGTATGTTTCGGGTGCATTTGAGATTTTTCGGCAAATGGGCAATTTATCGGCAGTGAACGTGTTAAAACGATACATAAGACAATTATCCTTCTCCGAACTCTAGTTCATGCGGGATAAAGGCCTTCTGTGAGCAATAAAGGCGAAAGGTTGAAGAGGAAAGTGAAGAAAAATGTTTTTTTTTGAAGAAAATAAATTAAATTTTTTACACTTTATGAAAAATTCGGCGCATAAGTGAAGTATTTATAATAAGAGCGACGCATAAGCGAATGATATTATCATTATTAAACTATGGAATGTGCTGGGACCATTGAAAATCGCCGTATAAGTGAAAAAGGCGCATAAATGAGGCGGTGCATAAGTGAGAGTTCACTGTATTTAAGAAACATCGAGCGGACCTACGAAAGTTCCGATCAAAGCGAAGGTACTTGCGACTGACCTGGGAGCAAAGCAGGGATTTCGTCAAACACGTTTGATAAAACGATAACAAATATTTAATTACATACGCGTAGATGAACCTGTATCAAACCTTAAAGAAACATTTAAGATAAATTTCGTTAGTGGATAGTTTCTCGATAAGACTGCACAATCTCTGCAGAAACCTTTTGAACAATTGGTACAGCATAAAATATTTTTGGAAAAAAAACATAGAACCGACTTCAGTTGGAAATTGCTCTAAAAAGTAAAAAATATTTTTTTTCTTTGAACACCATCGAAACTACTTTTTAACATAAGTTTTGAAGTCGGCGCAAAAACGATAGGTAAAATGATATGAAACCGTATTTTGCTAACATTTTACAGCGAAACCATTGAAAATTAAAGCAGAATATTTGTGCCATTGCACGAATATGTGGTATGTGTGTAATGTATAGAATCATACGCAACTACACTTCAACTATAAATATAAATTTTAATGAATACATTTCATCGATTACCACACATTTGGTGTTTTGGTACAAATATTCTGCTTTTAATTTTCAATGGTTTCTCTGAAAAATGTTGCAAAATATGGTTAAATATCATTTTACCTATCGTTTTTGCGCCGACTTCAAAACTTATGTTTAATAGTAGTTTCGATGGTGTTCAAAGAAAAAAATTATTTTTTACTTTTTAGAGCAATTTCCAACTGAAGTCGGTTCTATTTTTTTCCAAAATTATTTTTTTTTATTTTTTTTAGTGTAAGTGTACTTATGAAATAAGGTACTGTTTCCATTACGAAACTTCATTTAATTTTCTTAAGTAAATGCTCCATAAAATAAACTGTGAAAAAAAAGGAAGAAACTATCAACACGTCTAAAATTTTAAACGATTGACACTAAAAAAGAATCTTTGTTATTCTCTGGTATTTACTTGTGTACTAGCTTAATCAAAGCCATTTAAATATCAACGGCTTTTCAAGTAATTTACTCGTATATTTCAAAGCAATTCTAGTTTCTCGCTGTTCATAAGATTTTAACACATACTAAGGCCCCTATATATACGAGCCGGCGCATCAAGATTAAGTTTCACCACTTTGGATTCAGCGCGTGTTTGTGTGTTTGAGAGGTTGTCTTTTCTGGCCAGTAATCTCGTTTTGGTAATTTTTCACTGTGAGCAATTATCAGCGGCACGTGGATTTGGCAAAGCTTAGCAATGTGCCAAAACTTTTTTCTGGTAACCCTACTCCGCAACAATGAAAATTTGAAAGTAAAAGTTAAGGAATTGGATCCAAAGTGGTGAAACTTAATCTTGATGCGTCGGCCTGTCTATATAGCGGCTCTAACACATACTACGTACGTTGCCCGCTAATGAGTTTCATGTTTGATTTAGTTACGCCTTCCTTTAAAATTCTCATTATCATTATTATACAGTTTCATATCAACCACGTTTTGTAACAATGAATTTCATATTTAATCATTTCGGACTAATCGCTTCAAATTCGACTTCTTAATATTTGATATCTTCGTTAATTAAAATCGTATACTTGTACAAATTTAAAAAAAAACGAAAAGACATGCAGCTGTTCAAAAAAATCCTTGCAGACCTAGGATCGATCTCATTCCATCAGGGATTTCAACCTGACGCGTTTAACCACTTGACTATCGGGTCGCTCATTGAAGTATCGGTTAAAAATCCTAAGAAAGCAATAAATTTCATACTTACTCCAGAGAAGCCTTGGCTCAAAATTTTCATCATGATTACTATTAATATTGCTGTTGCGAGGCAGCAAATTTTTGCAACAATGGATTGAAAATTTAAACATTTAATGGGGGAAATGACATGAAATTTACTGTCTTCCATAATAACTTTTTTTCTAGTGAACAAATATCGTCATATGAGTACATGGTACCTAAGTTAAACCATCTCCCATCGATTAAAAAAAAATCGTCCAAATCGGTTCAGTAGATCAGATGTTGTGTGCGAACAAACAAAAAAAAAGTACACGCTTTGAATTGAGAACCTCCTCCTTTTTTGAAGTGGGTTAAAAATTAGTCCAGGCGTCTTCGAGAAATCTTATGTATAACATACAAAAAAAAAAAAAAAAATTCTCCGACGAATTGTATATCCTCCTCCTTTGTTGAAGTCAGTTAAAATGAACACTTTTAGGTTTTAACCGGGGAGCCACGTGAACAGAGCACTTACGAATTTTTTTTAAATACGTAGAAATCGAAAGAGCATCTCGAGACACAGTTTTGGCGCAAAAATTATTTGTCCTTATTCACCCGTTACATAGAAATGTAAGGTCTTGAAGTCTGCCAAAATATTTTAATTACAGAATTCAAACATTTTTGCGAGAAGTGGTAGAACATCGATCTACGAATTGTGTGAAAGATGACTGCTTTTACTCACTGAAACTCACCAAATTTGGCGACTTTTTTTTAAAGTTCGGCGGACTATCACTTTTTAGATTTCGATAAAGAGTGACAAGAAGTAATTTATGTGTTCAGAAACATGTTCTTTCAATTGATACTTACGGATACAGATCGGAATGTCACTTCGGTACTACAGCGTGATCTCTTTTGCCCGGCATAAGTGGAATTACATTTAATGAACTGGCCTTGTTGGCGGGAGGAGGTAAAATTGCTACATATTTTTATTTATTTCAATAGTACGCTATCGTATTTTTTCCTGGTTACGAACATTTCAGAAACCCCATAGTGAAATTTTAAAAAGTATGAAATGATTTGGAAGTCACCTTGACGGAAATTTAAATGGTGTAAACCTGGGATGGCAACGTCGTAATTTTGTATTTAATATCTGCGTAACTTTCATTGTGATGCCATTCAGTGGCGCACCTATAATTGTTTCCTAGGAGGGGCTAAGTGGCCCTCCTTTGGAAAATTTTCGAATTTGAAGTCTTGAAGAAAAAACTGCAGTCGTTTTTGGGGAAATCAAAAAGGGGGTTTGGGGCTATGCATGGCAAATGTTCAAAAATCAAGTTCAAAAAACCCATTTCAAGGAATTTGGTGCAATCAAGGGAGTGCGCCATTGATACCAATTTAGGTTTGCCCAGCTATAGATAACAATGAAGAGAGATCTATCAAAAGCACGGATATAGATGGCAGTATAGTGGTAGAGAATGTAGAAGCACTGAAAACCATTTCTTCCCTCGACGTGTTTTGGAAATCTCCAGGAAATGCTTCAATTCCTAGCTTCCAACTCAAGAGCAAAGCTATTTCTAAACATTTTTATTGCAATTAGAATCTTTTTAAAATCCCTGTAATAGTGACATCATTAGAAAGAAGCTTTTCAAATCTGAAACTTACCTTCGATCTACATTTCTGCAAGATTTTGTCCGGCTCACATGAAGCTTACAGACTGAAAATATATTTTGTTTTGGATCAAGAAATATACTCTTTTAAGCATTAAAGACATTTTATTAAAATGGAACCAGGAAATCTTAGAAACCACCACCGAGCGTTAAATTAAAAAATAATTCGTATGTTATGGGAGGGGGGGGGGAGAGCGCTCACTCTTACTAGACCATCTAAACTGTCGGATTGTTGTCCTGCCTCGTCTCCAAAAATTTACTTTATGACACGAGAGTAAAAAAAAGTTGGAGAAGCCTGGTTTACAGAAAACGAAGAAATCAAAGAAATATTTGTTTTGACTAAACTACACTGCTGACCACTGAAAATGCAACACTCCGAAGGAAGGGTAAACAAATTAATAATCCAACAATAGCGACTACTCTGGCTACTGACTTGCTTTGTCTTGCTTGATGTTGCAATTTGGGTAGCCAGCAGTGTATTTACGACGTTGAGTATCAAAAGGTCTAGAAGGTTCATCTGTAAATTCTTGTTTTAGTAAGTTACACATTTTTTCTGTTTGCTTAGAAAAAACAATTCAATAAATAAAAGCTTTTTTGTTAATTGAAAAAACGAACTATTTTTTTTTAATCTCCAATAATGTGTGATCATTTCTGTTTAGGTAGCCCCTGCGATGTAACTTCGGTCTGAAACTTTTGCTTATCATTGTAACTAGACATGATAATTGAAAAACTGCTAAGCTAGATTTGGAGTTTAATTTCATCACTAGATGGCAGCACCCGTTAGTAGATTCAGATTTTGTTCGAAACAGTGCGGAAGCCTAAGAGAAACTACGACAGTGAAAAAAAAAATGTTTTCCCTTGTGATACCGTTAGCGAAATGTACGGTCTTAAAGTCAGCCAAAATTGAAAAAAAAAAAAAAAAAAAAAAAAAAAAAAACCAGCTTTAAATTCAAAGACTTGGGGTGAAACTGATCAAGCAATTTCATCGTCTGCAAGTGTAGGAGCGGAGTCTAAAAGTAGTCAAATGTCTGCGATCACTCTCGGAAACTCGATAAATTTGGAAGTTTTCTTGAGAATTTTGGAAGGCCTAACATTTCGATGACGGGGACAAAATAAAAAAATGTATTCAATTGCTTCTTTTTTTTATTCACTTTTCTTATTATTGTGCAGTTCCTTTGTCAAAAATTGCCAGGACGAGGGGATCAGGAAAAGTTCTGAAAATAATTACTCTCTAAAATATCCAGCCACTGAAAAAAGGCTCTATTCTTTCCATATTATTCCTCCTGTTTTTTTTTTCTTTCCCTGCGCAACTATCTTCATGTCCTTTTCGTTATACAAGAGACAAAACAAAATGCACGATTCGGCATATTGTATTTATCGAACCTCCTTATAGATACCTCCACACTAGATAGACACCTCCACACAAACAGAAGAGGAAGTGATAGCAAGGTAGGTGTTTTTTTTTTTTTTTTTTTAAATAAAAATCAAACGCGACAGTGACATCTGTATATGAACACATGTTGCCCACAGAAATGGCAGAATAATCAAATTTAGATTTTTCAAGATAAATTCCAGGTTTTAATTTTACAAATGATATCTAAACCAATTGATTTAAATAATTGACAGCGGGCACTACATATGCTTGATGAAATTGCACAACAAAATATTGAGAAGCATTTCGTATCAAACACACACACTCTCTTAAGCATTGCACTATAAAGTTGCAATTGTGTGCAATATTTAGTAGGTTTTAAATTTATGAAAGTAAATAGAAACAAGAATTTCATGTTTAAACTGAACAACATAAACAGTGCTTTTTTAATTATTTTAGAATAAAAAGCGGAAGCATACATTTCACGGCAAGAGAAAAGTTTCAGTTGCCGGAGATAATTGAGTGTATGTATACTTGTTCTCTATACAAATCCACAGTTTGCGTCAGATTTTCATTAAACTTGACACAGAGGTTCCTTGATGCCCTAGAATTCTTATAAGCGGGGTCTTGAAATTTTAAAAAAATCTAAAAAGCTCAAATTTAAATTTTTTGTCAAAAAATGACCCTTTTATAGGAATCTAGCCTATTTATATTGTAATCGAGATAGGCCTTTTAGCATTCAAATTGATGAAATTTAAGATTTTTAAATATGAGTATTTTCCAACAATGATTACGATTAAAGTAATGAATTTTCAATTTAAGGCTCACCTATTTCCTTTTAGCATTGAAATAAATAAAAAACAATCATAATTCATGTGGACTTTATAAAAAGAACCACGGATTTGAATTTCAAATTTGCAATGTGACGACAGTTGCGTCTGTAATGGAGATAAGCCTTCAGAACGAGAAATAGATTTATTTCTGGGTTTTAATAATTTTTACTTTGTAGGTGGGAACAATTAATAGAGAAAAGTTAATATTTTAAATTTGGTGGGTGGTGAAATTGATGCAATTTTTTCACTTCCATGTGCATATATTTCATGCCAGTGGACGCGGCAAAGCACAGACAACATTTATCTTTAATTTTCACCTTTTGATAAGACTATTTTTCTGTAAACGTTTAACTTTCTGTAATATTTTAGATTTTTTCAAAGTTTGTACCTAAGAGACAGATTGATGCAAATTATTTTATACCCATATGAATAGAACTCTTTCAAACTTTTTTTCCCTGAATGCTATGCTGTATTAATAAGCACCCAGGCAACGCCTGGTATTAAGCTAGTATCATATAAAACTGAAAAGAAAGAACCAATTGCGTTCAAAACGCCTAAGTTCATCGACATGTAGTATAATGTATAAAAACATATGATTGAATAGCATTATCTTTCAAATAGTTGAAAAGCTGCTTCCAGTTTATCTTATGTGTCTGCAAGTGAAGTAAAAATACAGGCATGTTTGAGCAAAACAAATAAACAAATAAAACGGCTGACAGTAAATGCAAAAAAGGGCATACTGCGCCGGGCAGTGCCGCATGTAGGAAGCGTTAGTATTCAGCTACAGCTAGCCCCTCCCCCCTACCAAGTAAGAATTTAGGAGAAAGAGCCGAATATACCCAACGCCGACGAGCTAGCGAGCCAGCAGGTCGGCGTGTGCGAAATTGAGCTCTCGACCGTACTTTAGGAGCACAGGAAGGCTCGATAGAAACAGTGAGAATCGACACTGTTCTAATCAGATCGGCCAAAGATAAGCGATCATGACTAGATGTGCCTGAAACTTCGCTTCCACTTCAGAAGTGGATTCTACAAATATATATAGATTCTAAATTTTGCTTATGAAATAAAGTGGAAGCTATTTAATTTTTAGAAAGCTGGTAAAAAGTACCACAAGCTACAAGTAAGATTCCACAAATAAAATTATTTTTACTTTACCCCCCCCTGCATTTTTTTAGCTTTGAAAACTGGATTTTTTTTGAAAATTTGCAACTTTAGGAGAGCATATCTCATAAAGGGGGCAGAGTAACAAGCCAATTTTTTTATATGATAAGTAACCATGCATATGAGTATGTGATACAACATAGGGCTTGTTATTATAAACCCATCATGGCTTTTTTAATTTTCAACAGTAGTAAAAAATGAGATTTTCGTCGCAAAATTTGACTTTTTTAAGTCAAAAATTTTTTTTTTAAGTCTGAAATTTATTGATATCGTATGTAAAAAGATCTCTTTCTTAGCTTTCCAATGAGCTATGTTTGAGCTCAAAATCTTTAATAGAAAAAAAGTTATAGTTCATAAGACAAAGCATCAAAATGCCCCATTTTTGCAGCTGCTAACAACAAAAATGGCCTATATATCACAGGGTAAATTGTTTTGAAATAAAATAACTATTTTTTTGAGGTCTGGGAAGTAAACGGAATGCAAATGCAAATGTTCATCAAAATCAAAAATGGTGATGCGCACCTCATTGGTTGATTTAAAATCTAATGACCCCCCCCCCTCTTTTATCACATATTTGTGATCAGCATCATAATTTTACTTTGTATACCTAATTGCTTCAAATTTGCTCCAGCCGTTGTTTCAGAATTGAACTGAGAAAAAACCACTCCGTAATGTTAAAAATAGTTTCGATACTTGTGCATATAATACCCAAACCACGTTCGGTAACTTTAACGTTTTTTTTTAGCAGGGCTGGGGCGAACCCCATTTTTCTGACGTCGTGAATATCTGTTGGAGCAGAAAAAAATTGAAACATACATAGTAAATTGAAAAAAAAAAAAGGGGGAGAGGACGGCTTGGGGGGAGGGAAAGATCCACACGAATTAGGCGTGCTGAGAGTCCGTTGGTTTGTCAGGAACTGGTCCAGGTTAGGAATTTATCGGCTAAGATTGCAGAGAAGAGGCTTCCTGGCGTGAAAGGAATTGCTTCATTTTGGCGAAGAGGTCCCGGGCTTGGCTCCAATCATCGGTCTTGGGGGAGACTTTCTTTGCTGGGGGCTGAAGTTTGGGTCGTCTTGGGCAATTTCTGCCCATGGCGACGTGGTCTCCTGAGCAATTGGCACACTTGGAGGGTTCGTCTTGCTTCTTTGTGCATACAACAGCAAAAGATTTGTATCAACTGAAGAGGGATTAGATACATATTTCAAAGACTATTCTTAATTTTAACTGAGAGGTACAAGTTGGGTAAATTTGTAATGCTTCTGCCAGCAAAATTAAGAGCGAATCATTGTTTTTATTTTCGGGCTTCTGATCACGGCCCGGAAAGAGTATTCTCTTTCTTTTAAGAAATTGCTGCTTTTTTTCGCAATAAAATGAAAAGAGTAATATGATTGAAGTTAAAAACTAATGTAAATAAACCACAAATTGGGTAGAAAGTGCTTTATTCACGTTGGTTTCTAACTTCAATTATGTTGTAGCACAAAGCTTATTTGATCACTTTTACTCAGAGAATAATAAGTTTCAAAAAATTAACTCTGATTAAGGCATTCCTAGTGCCAGGTATACCAAGAATACTTAAGCAACCACCACTTATCCCGAAGTAGAGAGAGGAGGGGGGGGGGGACAACACATCAAACACCCGTAGTAGCTGGGTGCGTCCACTCTCCCACGGAATGGCGTGGCTACGGTTTAGGTGGGCGGAGCATCTCGGTTTCTACTTCCAATGCGCATCTCTAGTGCGCATGAACGAGTGTGCACGATTAGAGTAAGAAACTATTATCATATGCCAAACTGGCGATAAAGTTCACTTTGTGGAAAAGAGAAGAATGTTGAAAAGAACCAATCAGGGGGTTTGACGGCGCAAGTATGTTCGGAGAACTATAGCTCATTGGTTTGGAGTTGCATTATTTGGCGCGTTCTCACTTATCTGGTAATTAATTTAACTATAAT
>JAXGGA010016760.1:0-25942 GCA_038373865.1 Uloborus plumipes | reverse complement strand
TAGTGGCCACTGCGGGCAAAGTGGCCACTTGAAGTTTTCCTCCCTATATAGTGCTGCAGCTTAGCAGCAATAGACTCAACTACTCGCCCGGCAGCCGTTGTTGTTGTGTTATAGTTTATATGCCGCTCAGACGCAAACTCACGGAGATATCGCAAATTTTTCGCTTTTTCGACCCTCTGATGTTAGATAAGTGCATCACATGTTTCGCTTTAGTTTATTGTAGGACTAGGTGAAGTAAATTTTACATCAATGGTGCAAAACACCATGTTTCTAGCTTTGAATTCATATGTCTCAACAGTAGATACAACAACGGGTTGTACGTGAAATATTGTTCTTTCGAAAATGGCGCGCTAGAGGGCAAAGTGGCCACAGCCGTGGCCACTTCGATTGTTCGATTCGAAACGTCGATTGTTTTTTCTGTGGTGATTGTTACTCGAAATCTAAGGACAACGAAGGCTGGATTAGATGTTCTGGGTGCCTCAAATGGGCTCACGAAGCCTGCACAGGAGCCGAAGAGGAGGACGATGAGTTTATTTGTGATTTATGTAAATACCAGTGATTTCATAACTTCACATACTTTTAGTAATGCCTATTTTTGTTTAAAACCCTAATACAATTGTTCTGAGTTCTGAAACTAAATGCGTTTCATTTTTTCCATACTATCTAAATCTATTTAGGCAGTGGCCACTTTGCCCTACCTAGTGGGGCAAAGTGGCCACTTTGACAGCTTTTGGTAAAGTAAAATTTTTGTACAAATAAAGTTCAAAAATCTAGTTGTTTATATTTTTTAATCAGGCCTAAGTAACCATACTAAATGTTGAAGGGATTTATAAAATGTTTCAATAACGTTTAGGGGTGGAAAAAAATAGATGTTCCTTAGGGTGGCCGTTATGCCCACCCTTCCCCTATCTATATTTTTAATAAACTCCTAAATCCAATTTAGTGTCACACTCCGGTGAATATCAGGGGCTTCCCCCTCCTCCTACAGATGCTACTAGATTTGATAGGGTAAATATAACTTAAAATATTGTAGAAATTTTCAGAACTAAAGTATTTATATATTTCTCAAAAACCCCGAAAATTCTTTTCGGGTGTCATTTTCCCGATAAGTGACAACATGGGTGGATTACCATCCATAGTGATCTGACTGATATATCTGTTGCCAATAAAAATTGTAAAATGATGTATCCACATGTTTAAATGTCTATGCATAGTATATGAATGTTTTAAAATTTTTCTTTACATGAAGTAAATTATTATTAGAAGATAATGTATGAATGGGAGATAATTGTTAGTGTCTTTCTGCAGGTATAAAAAGAAAAACTCCTTCTATACTTCCGTTGATAAATATCACAGAAAAGGCTCTGGTGATCAAAAAGAAACTCAAGCAATTAGTCCTGCAAAAGTAAACTTTTTCTTGTTCTAAATTTATATTGTTGGATATTTTTATTTTGGCATTCCTAACACAGAAATTTGGTAAAAGCATGATGATTACCTTATATAGAACATCTGAAGTATTATAAAACAAAATAAGCTTCAAAGTCAAATTTGTCATGGGTTTTAGACGGTGATATTAATGGACCTCAGTCTTCTTTACTAATTGATATCGGTGTTAGGAATAAGTGATCGTTAGTGGCGTTTCACAGCTAAAAATTTAGATTTGGAATCTATATTTTCATCCTGAATGCCAAATTAGATACTTAACATTTTGGATAGTATTAAAGCATTTCTTTTTCCCCCCAGACTCATGGTCGTCATGATTTGTGATTTATATCCAGAAAATAAATTTGTAAAAGTGATTTGAAAATCCACTCAAGGTTGCTTTTAAACACCATTTTCTTCTGTACATTTTACAGATCTTTTTTAACACAATATTAGCAACGAGGAGAATTTTTATTTTTTAGCATTTCATTATATTTGGATACATATGTATTTGGTTCATTCAAAATGGCACCTAGATTTCTCATTTTGACACCTAAAAGGTATTTGTTATTATCATCAATTTTCCTCAGCAGTTCTTTGTTAGCAAACTTTGCTTGCAAAGCTGCTATAAACTGTTAACACACACAAACACGCAACAACACCATATTGTGTGTATCGTTCAAGGCACAGTTGTCAAATGTTGTTGAATTTGCCTTTTAGGACTTTTTTTGAGCACAGAAAACAAGAAATTAGCATGAAGATATTTTTATTTTATGTGCAAATAAATTAGCTAATTTGTACTCAATTTATATTCAGTTATTCACCTTACAAGTATTAAGTTTTTATTTATTTATTTTAATATTATGTTTGAATGAGATTGACATTTTGTCATTGATGTCATATCTCTACTATACTTGTTAAACTTTACTGTTTTGTGCTGCTTTGCAGCAATTATTCTACATGTTAAGTTTTAATGCAGGGGTTCCCAAAGTAGGTTCCACGTTACTCTGGAGTACCATGGAGAAAGGTGAATTATGCCCTGAAGTGTTCTATAATAGTAATATATATGCGGTGTGATCAAAAGTACAATGAATATTTTTTTTGACAAAATAATAATGAGTTTACATAAGATTTGACTTAATATTCTTCATAGCACTGTCTCTGGCTAGTATATACTTTTCCCTATGCTGAATTCATGAATGGAAGCATTTTTGGATGGCGTCTTTCTGAAGGGCTTTTAGCTTCAATGTCATAGCCCTCTCAACATCAGGAGTGGTATTCTTTAGCCCTTTATGCAGCCGTGACATAAAAGTCCACTTTTAGATAGATCATTGTGTGAATTTATGATACAGAATTTTGGGAAAAAATATTAATGAAATTAGGAACTTAATTATTCAATTCTAGTTTATTTTAAAAATATCTAATTAAATAACTGAGAGAGAGAGAAAAAAGTGTATTCAAAAGTTCCTAAAATGAGAGACTTGGCATTTAATGGTTTAAGCAGTTTTCCTTTTTGGGATAAACTAGAAGTTGCATGGTGTTAAATCTGTGCGTAAGGCGGATGTGGATGGACAAGAACTCTTTTTTTGACCAAATACTCGCCTATCAGATGATTTTGCGAATTTTTGACCTACTACTTATGCAACCACTGATTTGAAATCAGTTTATTTTGAATTCATCAGTTCAAAATCTGTGATGTACAACAGACAGAATAAATGAACCTCACTCCAGCTGCTGGCTTATAAGTCTGAATATTTTCAAATTTTGGTGCTTTGGGCCTCAATTCATCATGTTACCATATGAATCACATTTCATAAATGTAGCTTCAGCAGTTACTGTTATAAAAATTTATTCACTGGTACTTTTTTGATCACACTTCGAACTAGGGTGCAGTCAGATAGTTCTTATTCTTCAAAGGGTGCAAATGGGAAAAATTTGGAAATCCCTATATTAATGGATTACAAAAGCTAAAATCCTGTTTCTTTTCTTTCAACAATACAGAATTCTGGAGGTTTTAAGTTTATGGATCAAATGGACTACAGTAGTTCTAAGCAGGCGCAATCAGATGATGATTCTCCTCCGTCATATCTCAGTAGAGGAAGACTGCATCTTAGTCTCAGCGAGTCACTACACACGAAGCAAACAGAATCATCCGCAAGAAGCCGTAGTTCTCGAGCCCTCACGCCTCCTGTGCCAATAAGGTTTGACTGCTCAAGAAGGTCACTTCCCCCACACAATAGACTTCATGCACCATCTCCTCATTATGTAGTTGCTCAATCTGTTCATGGTACTGTGTTTCACACCCAGCGAGATACTTCCAAAATCAGTGCTTGTACTTCAAGTCATTCTTCTAATCCTGTTTTGTACTACCAGAATCCCAACCTCTATAAATATGAATATGGGACATCAACAGATGCTTGTGGATCGTCTAATTTTTATTCTCACTTGTATAAAAAGAAGGATCCATTATCTAAATCTGAAGGATTCGCATTCCCCGTTGCAGATGCGGCTAACAATGGAAAAGGGTTATCATCTGATACATGTTGCTTAGGCAATCAAACTGTCGATAAACTACAAGAGCTTGCAAATAGAACCATGATGGGGGGACAGTGTACTGATGTTTCTGTGCTTGAGGCATTTCCAAAGGGATGTAGTAGCTTTCACAATAGCCCAAATAAGGAACACCATGATGCACACCAGCTACTTATTGCCCAAACTCCTCAGCAGTTATTTGTCAATAATTGTGTTGAATGTCAACAGAATTCTTCAAATCATTCTTGCCAAAGTAGCATATCTAGTGAATTTGCACGGACTCCGGGTAACAGACCTTTGTCTTTTGTGAAAGCAATGGAGATGTCAGAAGGGTTGGAGTGGAGTCCCAGTGACCTTCAATATTCCAGGCAAGCGGATTCTTCTCTGGTTAAACCTGTGTATGACATAGCTGCAAATTACAAAATAACGTCACCAAGTTCTGATACGAGTTATGAGATGAAAGGACAGAAAAATGACCATGAAATCAGTTATGAGATTTCAGTTTAAAATATTTTATGACCATCTTAATATTAAGAATTTTATTTTTATGCTGGAAGAACATCTGAAACTTATTTGTAATCTCATTTTTTGAAGTTCAAATTTCTAGTTGTTTCAATATTTCAGTATTTCTTGAATGTTTTAGACTTACACAAATGTACAGTCAAATCTTGATTTAATGCTTCTATTGATTCCAACAAAAATCTGTTTGCATAATGCATTTAAGTAAATTGAAGTTTATGTTTTCTCTCCATGCTTCCATAAATGTGTAGTAATTTTCTTCTTTACATGTTAACTAACCATTGGAGGCCATTTTGCAACTAAGTTTATTTCCTGGCAATGCAGAAAGACCATAAAATGTAACTGGAGAGTATTATATGTCATACAAATATTCTAGAATCCTGTTTAGAGTTTCCATTTTATGTCTGGGAAAATTATATAGCAATTTTAAACATGTGTTAGACACTGCCTGACATTAGACTGCGAAGCCAAATTTTTAATGTTGGACTGAGAGCCGCCAAGAGTTAAAGAGGGAAAATGCTGAAAAAAAGTTGCTTCTAGACTGTATTATTATTGATAACTCGGTCTACTTGTTTTCAAATAGTTATCTTTTGCTTGTTATTGATTTACTTTACCAACTTCATTTTTAATATTTATATATCATCGGCATTTTTAACAGGCATTTATTGTGAATACTATGAATTATTTTTTCACTTTTTCGGATATGATCTTTTTTCTTAAAATTGTATTCTTTTCCTCTCTAAGAATACTCAAATATCATTATTGTTGAACATTTAATGTAATAAACAAGAGAGATATTCCAAAGTCTTACCTTTTACAATAAAATTATAAAAAAAGGAAAAGCACGTTTATGCAACAAAGCAACAAATGTAGGTACGCATAGTAAATTATTTCTGCACTTTTGGTAAGATGATAGATCAGAAAATTAACCTCAGCCAAAAAACATTCTTTAACAGTGAACTTATAAATGATCTTGTAAAGAGTTAACAGCTATTATATTGTACTTCCTATAAAGAGAAGTTTTGTTCTCATTAATATTTAGCATTTCACAGAGTAGATGCTAAATTGAGGTTTGGCTGTATAAATATAAAAATTCTGAATTGCATGTCCAGTTTTTTTTTTTTTTTTTTTTTTTTTTTGCCTTTTCTCCCCGTGTTCCAATGAAATTTTAAAAAGAGATTCTTAAGCATTCCCAGTTCATAGTTTAGAACTTTCTGGTGTAGTCTTACACAGTATTTAAGAGCTTAATATGAGTTATTGTTTAAAAACTGTTATAATTTTTTTTTAAATTTAAGTTCAAGTTCTCTTGAGATTCTTAACTTAGATCTGTCTACTATTTTGCTGGTGATGTTGTTTAGTCTTATGTGTATATATGCATTATATAAATGTGAAAATATTTGAATAATTATTACCAATATTTCAAAAAGTCAAACTTTTCTTAACTGTGTTAATTTTGTTTAATATTTAAAACAAAACAGTAGTAATATCTTGCCTTTTATCATGTATGGTGCTCCAGTTTTAATATTTATTTTTTAATTGTGTATGAAAGTTTTTTATAGTAATGCCCTTATAAGTTAAAAACATAGAAAACTATATTGTGTACATATATATTCAAATAAATTAGATCCATATATGTTAGACAATTCTGGAATGAGCAGAGAATTTGATTTGAAAAGATGTACAACTTTCTTAACCTCCAAAGATATTCTAAAGTAATTTCTCTAGTTAATGTCATCTTATACATTATCTTAAGTATAACAGTTGACTTTTCTTTTTATATCTTTGTTGAGAACACATGCTATCGTTTATTTTTTGATATCAAATTATAATTTACAAATGGAACTTTATTTCTCAAAGTTTAACTGGTTTAGTTTTCTTTTATTTATTTATTTTCACAATGATAATTTTTAAGGAAGTCCTTGCAGCAATTCAATGTACAGGTTAGTTCTTACATCATGACTGCAACAATAACAATGTTTACAAAGTATTAAAGTGTATGAACTTTTTAAAAAGTAACATGAAAGAACACAATCCTATATTTCCAGTATAACTTTTTTAAAACAGTACCAGCGTCTGTAATTGTATATTCCTCTTTGCTTTGGTGTTGTTTCTAGTCAAGGCATAATATACTGTTTTTGAAAAACAAAAATAACCTTTCAAATCAGTTTTTAAATCAAAATTTATTGAGAAGAGTTTTTGAAAATAGTGCAGCAGAGCATATTCAATTTCAATTTGCAATTATTTCTGAATATCATTTTGTATATTTTTTACACATGCTTTTCTTGTTCTGATTACCTCCTTTTTTATTTTACCCATTTTCATATATTTATTTATTTTCTGAATGCTTACACAATCTTGTGTTCTGTTTTTCAGAGATATTGCATTTGAACCATAGAATGATTAGTTGTATCTGAAAAAGTTGGTGGCATTTCCACAAATTAATGTTTTAATACAAAGTGTTTCAATATTAAAACAAACTTTTCACCAATATTGAAACAATGTTGATATTTATGCAAAAAAAAAAAGAAAAATCTCAGCAAGTTTTGTTACACAAAAGAGTTACCTAATGATTTAAAAGCATATTGTAAAATGAAAAAGAGCTTCTTTTAAATGATTATGTTTTGAGGAACAAAATGGAATTTTTCAAGAGTCGAACTTATGGAGGATTAAGCTATACTAACAACTTTTCTACCAAGTAGCACTTCGGAGCATGGTACAAGTTCCATAGCATTGCCATTAATACAGGCTTAGCAACTTATTAATTATTCCCTGAAGTAGATAAACAACATTTTTTTTAAATTTTTTTTGCATCAAATTTTATAAAAATGTTTATCTTTTTTTTTTTAATTCAGGTGTATATATTTACCTCATCATTAATACAGTGTACTGAGTTTTTTTTTAATTGAATTCAAATAGTCCTTAAGTGATTAATTAGAAAAAGCTTAAGTTGTCATGCTTGAAAAAAAAATGCAACCAATTATTTTTATAATTCAAAAGGCAAGCAACCATTAACAGTTGAATTGTTTTTAATGCAAGAAGCTTTTCAACACAGTAAAACCTCCAAGCAATGGTTTCGAAAGCATAGCTGCTAAAATTGAAGAATTAAAATTGAGGAAAATTATGCAAAAAATTGGGGAGACTTTGCATGACTAAATTTGGCGACAAAAATTAAAGGGGGGTTTTAAATATAAGTTGGTATTTTTTTAATTAAACCTATGAGAAGGATGTCTGAAAAGTATCTGACTTTTTTTTTTTTTTGTGTGAAAACCAAATGGATACCAATCAAGCGTGACTGCATAAACCAAGTTTGAACCTTCCTGCACATGCATGTTTTTTTTCCTTCTGCAATAGATTCAGTCACTGGCAAAAAGAGTTTGATTCATGCAAAGTGCAGCGCCTTCGTCAAAGTTTTTTAATTTCATGAAAAATGATGGAACGACTGGAGCTGAGCAACTAACTGCACTAATTTTGCCAAAAAATGAGGGAGAGCCAAGTGAATACTATTTGAAAAAGGCAGCTGGCTTTTGGGGACGATTTCTAAGCACTTTATTTCAATGTTTTTGGCAAAAAAAAAAAAAAAAACATTTTTTCTAAAATTGAAAGACTCAGACGAGAACTCTCCACGTGATGTTAAACTCTAGTCTAAACTGAGTACCTGGCCCTGCTGACAAACGGGGAAAAATTCACCCATGTGTGGAAAGGTTCAAAATTGGCTCATGCAAGTGCGCTTAATTTATATCAATCTGGTTTTCACTCAAAAATATAGTCTGATACTCTTTAGACAGACCTTGTATCGAACTTGAATAACTGGAAATACTATTTTACTGCAAAAAAAAAAAAAACTATAACTTTAAGGATTGAAAAAAAAAGTTTTAAAAGAGGGATAAGATTCTTTTATGTTTTAGTGATAATAAACATTCTTTGTTGAAAGTTAAAAAATATATATCTTAGCTTATTTTTACAGTAAAAATGTAATTTAATACATTTCATCACACTAATAATCAATTTATTATTTCTATTGTATACTCATATGGAAGAGAAGTGCCATTTCTTGGGGGGGGGGGGGGGGGTTAAACTATAGCAAATATCAAAACTACTTTTTGAAAAATGGACAGAATGATACTGAGATTTAGTTCATAACTTTATTTTTTTAATTTTGCCTATTCATTAGATTTTACCCAATGTTTTATGTTTACAATATAATTCATTTGTATGATTCTTAGATGCATTTTTTCTCTTTTAAAGTAACAGCAATAAATAGATGCTAAGAATGACTTGTACTGATCAATAAATTAATTCATATTTTAAATCTTGGGCAGATAAATTTAAGAGCACCTTGGCTTTCTGGCATGAAAAAAAAAAGCATCTGAAATAAGCTTCCTTAACTTTTAACTATTACAAATAATCTATGGCAAAAATAATATGGAAATCTACTTTATAAATGAAACGTACATCAAGTTTATTGTTAAATCTCACTTAGCATGAATCCTAGGACACAAACATCCTTGCACACCTAGGTCCACAAGATAGTTCCTACAATATGCATGAATTTTGACTTTTTGTTTCATACTTTTTTCAGTTTTGGGATATTTGATATCTTAAACTAGGTAAGTGGTAAGTTAGTAGGTATATTCGCCCATTATTCAATGTTTATAGATTATACATACTTTTAACTGCACCTTTTCTTTTCTGTGTGCCATAGTCGATTTGCTGTTTGAAAAAGTTGCCATTAATGACATGCCAAAAAAACTTCCATTTAAGTCTATATTTTTTTTAATTTTATTTTATTTACTTTTTTACGAGCATGTTATGTATTACATGTTGTTCAATCTTGTTTTTATGCTATTTTTTATACATGTTTTGCATCAAGTTTTATTTTTAAATATATTTTACCAAAAAACAATTTTACCAATTTCTTTACTTGAGTCTTGCTTTATAGCAGTAAATAAATGTCTTTAGTTATTCAGTAATATAAAATATCACTGTAAAAAAAATCTAGTTGAAGATAAAATATAACTTAGATAACTGAGTGAGAATATTAGAAAGGCCATAAAAAAAAAATATTTTTAACAGCTAAAGCTATTTTCAGAGAAAATGAGGATAGTAATATCTTTTGAAAATGAAATAAAAATTATAAAATACATAATTCAAAATGATTGAGTATAAATTTGCAATATTGTATTTATATATTATGCATCATCTACTACTGTATTTTATGTTAATTATACATCATTCCAATGAAATTTTTATGCCTCTAAACTTAATAATTCCACCATCTGTAAAAATGTTGATATTGTTATCTGAATAAACTTCATTTTCAAACATGACTGAGTTGACTGCCAATTTAATTGCATGATTTTGGAATAAGTAATATGTCATTACTAGAAAACAATTTTTTGGTACCATGATTCAAAATTTTTTTAAAAGCTTATTTAGCTTTTCTAAAACTACAAGTTGTCACCCATTACCTTTTGCACTTTAAGAAAGCAAGAGTCACATTTTTTAATCAAGGATTGAAAAACAAAATGGTTTTTGTCAAGTTTAAGTTCACTAAGTTTACTTGATGTATATTAAGAAATTTATATCTTTTTTTTTTACATCTCAAAATATATTTAACAGATTATAAGACTGGTTCACAAATGCATGTTTACTTCAGTTTGAAAATAAGTTTATAACATTTCCCTGCATAGCACCAACATTGAAAAAGGAAAATTAGAGCTTTTGCATAAATTAGCGACAAAAGTTTGTTTGTGAAATGGATTTTTAATAAAAAGTAGGGATATCTTTAATTAACCCTGTACATGACCCAAAATTAAAAAATCAAGATATTATTTTTACTTTTTTCAAATTGAAAAAAAAAAAACTTTTGTTATTGATGTTGCACCACTAGTGTCTGTCTAAGCATTCTTTCTCAGTGGCAGCATTCAACTCATTGACTGTAAAAGATTGAGCTTCGCCTGCAAAAAAAAAAAAAAAAAACATTGCTGTTAAATACTGAGACTGAAAGGGGGGGGGGGGGTATGGTAATTATGTTGTGTAAAGTTTGCTTAGTATTCACTTTTTAGTCATGATCATCTTGATTAAAAGTGTGCACAATCCCAGGAATAAAACTTTTGCATTCGGCAAGCTTCAAAATGCAATAGGTGCTCAACTGTGGAGTCGCTTGCTGTACACATTTTCTAGAAGATAGGAGCATTTCAGTGACTTTTCTTTCTTGTGTGAGACTGGATAATCGCAGCCATTTGAAATGATTTAAATTCAAGCTGAATCTCAAGGGAGAAGGAACTGTTGAGAATGTCAATCTGATTGACATTCTTAGTTTCTTCTTCCTTACTCTTAGATCTAGCAAATGAATAATAGTGATTTCATTGCCATATACTGTTGAAACTCCTTTCTAAACTGTTCCTGTATTTCTTTTATGTTTTTATTTTTCCACTAGAACTTAAGAAGAGGTTTTCTTTACTCAAAGTTTAAATCTCACGTTTAATTTATGATATTTAAAATCTTTTAAAACCCAAATTCTTGATTTATAATAACACACATTTTTTTTTAAACTTATGATTCTATAAATTTATTGTATTGAAGGGAAAGGATAAATTTCAAAGGAAAAAATCTTTACTGTTGCATAAACCATGAAAGATAACTTAAGCCATAAAGGTGGTACCATTATAGGTGTGTCAGGGGTGGTCAAAAAAACAAAGCTTATTTGCTCGTCAAAAATTGACAAAATCAATATTGTTTAAATTTACATTTTAATGGTTAGTATCCATCAAACAAATGAACTAAGCCATTAAATATCTAACCTTTAGATGTGTCAGGAAGTCTTTATTACTGTTGGTTCTGTTTTAGCTTGATGTATTTTTGATTCTTTCCCTCTTGCATTTTTATCTCAAATTCATTTCCTTAAGACTACATTTGAATAACTGTTAAGATTTGTTTTCACCTTGCAATGTTAACCAGACATTCACAAGCTCTATGAGCTGAGAGTAAGTACATAAGAGTTTGGGGAAAGAGACAAAAAGTGTAGCCACTATAAACATTCAAGGAGAGTATACATTTTTTGGGATGGGGGGGGGGGGGGGACTCTGTTTTCAGAGTAACATTCAGATTTATTTCGCTTATTTCAAACAAAACTTTGCCCTAGAAGAACAATAGCATGTATTTGAAACACATCAAGAAATCAAAGAAAATATACTTGAAATTTATTTGCCAAAGAAATTTTATACAGAAAAAATATGTTAAATTCCTATATTAGCATACATTATCTATCATCAGATGAAGACCTTATAATTTTAATCAACATCGTCATTGTATGATGACTAATACAGAAATTTTATACAAATATTTCATTTTTTGCATTAATCTCATGACAAATCATTAAAAATTGATGCACAATTTAAAAACTATAAATATATGTTCGTTCATTCACTGAAGCTTTGTACAAACTCACTTTAGATCAAGAATAATTTAAGAATCACAATTAGTGGGACAAATTTAAAATTCTTATTTATCTCTCTTAACGCAAAACAAAAACAAAAAAAAAAAGAAAGAAAGAAAAAGCAGTAAATATTTTAATCACTTAAGATAGTTGGAAAAAAATATTTGTTAAACTATACAGCAAATTTAGCAATACTGCTAA
Source organism: Uloborus plumipes (assembly GCA_038373865.1). Classification (NCBI taxonomy): domain Eukaryota; kingdom Metazoa; phylum Arthropoda; class Arachnida; order Araneae; family Uloboridae; genus Uloborus; species Uloborus plumipes. Next base: position 13,830 of record JAXGGA010016760.1, on the reverse strand, counting down.
AAGAAATATTTAAATAAATTTACTCAAATCCTAACAGCAAAAAATAAAATGCTTTTTGCTTGTACATATTTAATTTTAAACATTTGTTCTTAATGTAAGTTAAAATATACAGCAGGGGTAAAGATGAGATCCAAAGCAATGAATATTACTAATTTTTTACTTCAATTGAACACCAGAAGAAGACTAGAAATTAAATATATAATATTAAATTTATTTATGAAAGAAGCGGTTCTTAGTTGGATTTTGCGACCAAAGATTTTGATTTGACAGCAAAAGTTTCAAACCTAGGTGCAAAATTCGGCGCCTTAAATTTTGGATCACATTGAGGCTTTTCTTTCCTGAGTCATAGTGATTAAAGCTTATGATTATCCCAAAAGATAAATTTGAATAAACAATTTTCAAATGCAATCAATTTTCTTTAAAAACACGCACATTTTTTTTTTTTTTTTTGTATAGTTTACAAATATACCATCGGCAATGTGAAGCATAAAGCTGTGCAAACCAACAGTGTTTAATAAAAGAATCATGTTGAGATGGATGCATTTGATTCATTCAGAATAGCACCTAGGTTGTTCACTTGTAGAGATTTGTATATTTAAAAGATGATAAAATATTTTTTTTTCTTTTTGAAGACGAAGTGCTACAAGTAATCAATAACTTAACAAAAATTTTTGATATGGCAACAATTAGAACATGCAATGTAAAACTGAAAAGCATTAAAAACATTGACTTTTTTAAACAAAGAGAGAAAAAAATGTATTTTGAATTTAAGAACAAAGCACCTTTTAAAGACGCTTGCAATCATGTATCCAATATCTGTAATGCAGATTTAATGTATCTTATTGTGAGGGAACATTTTTATCAACCCAAACCAACAATTAAATAATTTATTAATGTGTTGGAATAGTACAAGATATTACTTTGAATTGAATGTAAGGAGTAATTAAACATCTGACTCAGCTTCATTATATTTTAATTTGTTGAGATTATCACATTGCTTAAGTGGCTTTAATAATAATCAAACTTTGGTTTAAAATACAAGCCTAAGTTTAAGTTGTTCATTGGCTACTAAAATAAAAGAAAATCTAGATACCTTAAAGAAAACAAATTATCAAATTACTTTTTAGATAGATATGTTGGAACAAAACCATAGAAATTTTCAAAAAACAGTAAAATGTTTTGCACTACATGCTTTTCCACACTCTGTTATTTACAAATAATCGAATGACATATTAAATGAATTCAGTTCCTTTTTCTTCAATGAACGTGAGGTCAAGTATATCACATTTAACATTCTGTACAATTATACCTAAAAATAAAAGAGCACACAGTTGCTTATTGAAAGGCACTTGAAAAATGAGTTAATTAAAATTATAAACAAAAATACCAAATTAAAAATAAAAAATGGTGAAATTTCAGCAAAATTGTTTTAGGTCTGTACCCAACTTACTAAAGTACAAATCTGGAATGATAATCAACAAACCACTTCAACTGATAATTTTAAGTATAGAAACTGGGATAGACATTTATTAGTATGAACGGAATACAGAATTATAATCAAAACAGGAAAAATATTTATTTAGTTCGGGAAAAAATAATCATACATAAAAGGAATTATATAGAAGTGGTTGCAAGTATGCAGTAGTGTACTTAGGGGGTTCAGCGCGTGTGGTGAACTTAAGAAATTGGGCTCCCCCCCCCCTACATTGGTGCCTTGATGGGAGGTTACTGTGATCTCTCAAAACAATTACTTATTCAGAAAATTTTGACTATTCGGCAAATTTAAATACAATATTGCAACTTAGATATTATTTTTTCTTTTAAAAATTTTTTTAATGATGCCCAACGTTCCTCCTCATTAAATGTATTTCATTTTCTCCTCTCGATCTTATTCTTACAAGTTTTCCTTAATATTTTCCTACTCATGTAAACAAAAAAAATAAATAAATAAATCCTTAACTCATTATTTTTTAATTAATTAGTTTTTTTTATTGGTCAAAATGCCGCCCTCTTGATAACTGTTCTTGCAGCAAGAGCCACTCCTGTATGTCCTCTAGATTGACGCTCTTGTCCATGTATGATCTGTATTAAATCTATGACGAAAACAATTCCCACTTAGACCTTTTTTTTCAATCAAAGTTTATAGACAATATGGAAACTACTGACTGTATTTCTATTTTAAAATAGATGGAAACATCATACAAATATAATATTTGCTTCTAAAATGTACTACATTTTTGATCCTGTTCTCCTGTTGTTTACTGTTCCTCAAATAAGACTAACTACGTGAGCCATGGATGAAAATTCATCTGACAAAAGCGGATGTCCATGGATGTTTTTCCATCCATAAACTCACATTCTTTGCATTGAAAAAAAAAAAATTTCTTGTAATGCCGCAAAATATTTGTGAGCTGCATGCTGCAATTTTTGTGCATTCAATCATAAAAAAACAAGTTTCTTCACCAAATTTCTATGATAAACATTTTTTGTGGCATTAAAAAGAAAAAAAAAACTATTGTTTACCTGAAATAGAGTATGGCAAAAATACTGTAGTTAATAAGAGTTAAAAATCTATCCTTTTCTCAGGAATCAAAAATTTCTCGAACTTTTTACGGGCAATGCCTCTCCCAGACTTTTCAGGTTTTTTGGTGGATTAAACTTTTTGTTTTTATAATCATATTATTTGTTTCTCATCTTCATATTACTTGTTCACTTCCAGAATTTATTTATAATCATTTTTCTAGGGGAAGGGGAGTTGCCAGGAGGAGCTAAGACACAATCCACAAACACATTATAAGAGTCTAAAAGCCATGTATCTAAAATATGAAAATGAATTATCAACTTAGGAATTACTCACATGTGCATTATCATTTGTGAAACAAATGAGGCTAAATTGGACTCGCTTAAAGTTCCACATGAGCATTATACGGAGCATCTTTGAATTCCTCTGGTACTACATCGTCTTCTGATTTCTTCAGATAAAAACCTTTTTTGAGTAACAGCTCCCGGCATTCAATTTGATTTTTTTCACTTAATAGAATTCTCTGAAATTATAAATAGAAATAATGAAGTTAAAGACTACAGTAAAAAATTGAATATAACCCTATTTGTTCTAAAAATCAGTAATACAAGGAAAAACAAATACTAACACTTCTTCAAAAGAAAAAAAAAAGGTTGGTTGTATTATTTTATTAACTAGAAATCAAAGACTTGTTCCTTTAGTAACAAAAATTCTAAATGTTCTTTATACCTCCCATTTTCTTGTAACTTTTTCATTTAAAATACAAAAGATGAAAATGTGTTTGATTAAACAAAACAGACTTATCTATGATTTTCAATGCATGAAATATGCTTTGTTCAGTTGAAAATATCACTGATGAGAATATATGCAGAAGCTTTAATTTCTCCAAAAATGTTACTTTATGGCTGAAAGAATATCAATAAAATTTAATTGATTGAAATTGCTTTTCTGTCAATATTGATGAGCTTACAATTAAACAGGAGTGCAGAAAACTCCCGAAGCTTTATATTTCCCCCAAAACAAAATGTTTGCCTTAAATTTTTCTTAATTGTATTAAATGTCAAAAAAATAGCAAAAAAGGTGCCTAACTGCAGAAAGTAAATCACACGCATAAAATATACTGTCCACGTTTTTCTTTCTAAACAAACACTGACGACTAATAACAATACAATTAAACCTGGTTAATTTGCGAACTTGCTTGATACAAATTACTGCTAATTGTCCAAGGGACCCTGAGAGCAAGACTTACGTAATTTTATAAAAGCCCAAAATTTTTCCGTCTGTGCACAACACAGCAGGTAAGAACGGCTTGCTATTAGTTAGGCTTAGTTGTGTTGGCTTTGGCAAAAAACAGGTTGCAAAGATGTGTAAAATTGCTGCAAAAAATAAACCTCAGAGAGTCACTCCATGTCATGTGACCTGGTGGTCCCCACCCAACCTTCTCCAACTCAGAGGACATTTTAGAGAGGTACAGACGTACCTTTGAAACTAGCCTTTGCAAATTTCAGCTTCCAAGACACAAATCTTGAACATCTAGGATACTTCAAAAAGAAAGAAAATAAGGGAGCTAAAAAATGGCTGCAAATGACAGTTTAGCCTAAACATGTCAATTTGTTTTACAGCACCAATTTGCCATTTTGGAGCCCATTTTTTCTATTGATCCTAGCTCCTCTAAATTTGGGTCTTGGAAACTGAAAATATGTATAGGTTAGTTTCAAAGCCATATCTGCAGCTGTAAAAAAATTTGTTCACATTGGAGATAATAGGGTGGAAACGACGAAGTTCCTTGACATGGAATGACTCTATGATGCTTAGCTTTTGACACATCTTTCTACCTGTTTTCCCGCTAAAGCCAGCACAACGCAGCTTAACTAATGGTGAATCCGTTCTTACCTGATGTGGTGTGCTTACGAAAAAGAAAAATTTTGGGCCCTTATAAAATGATGAAAGTCTAGAGCTCGTGCGCTCTTGCTCGATAAGACTAACTACATTTCCAATCCCTGTCGTGGTGTTAGTCAAGTATTGCTGTCCTGATAACATGAATTGATTTAAATGGTCCTTTGTCTTAACAAGGTTCGACTGTAATAGATACTCTTTTTAAAAAGTTGAATAACGTGCCTGAGACATTAAATAAATGTTAAATTTAACAGATAATTGTCTTTTTAAAAACAGTTCAAAGCATATAATTAAAGGTTATATTTAAATTTCAGTAACTACATGGAACATGGCATGGAAATTTGTCTACACTCTTGTACACCCCACAACTACTTTTTAACATAAAATTGATGAATTTAATAAGTTAGAAAACAACTTTCGACAGCAAAAAGAAATTGTGCAAGACAGTAAAAAATATATTTACCTCTAATTCATCACCACCTTTATTCAAAAAAATTAGTTCAGGACTTGCTCCACCAATCTGTTTGAATTCTGCATTATGGCTAGAAATTTATTAAGGATCTCACTAATATAAACAAGCATTGTATTTTTCATTATACAGATACGTTGGAATAAAAATTTCAAAAAAGAACAAAATACAGGGTAGACCAACCAATGAATGAACACCTCTTTTTTCTTTTTGAAAGAATAAGATTTTAACACATTTTTCCTAGATGAACTGGCAATAGTAAATTTTATTTGCACATTTCTCAAAAGAAAATGCTGCGTTTCTCTGCTGGTTGGGGTGTTCATTCACTGGGTTTGGACTCTTTTTTTGGTTTTGAACCCCATAAAACCTGATGCAGAACCATGAAAGCTCTACCAATTTTTTTTAATAATTGGGTATATCATCTTTACAGTCATGTGGCAAATGCTTCAATTTTTAACAACACTATGGATTTTTGAAATGGAACATTCGCTTAAGTATTCACTCACTGGCCGGCAGGGTTTGAAAAAGCCCAGCCGGAGAAATAGAGAAATTAAAAAAATTACAGTTCAAAATGAAATCGTAAAAGAAAGGATACAATAATGGGAGGTCACGGTATATGAACCGTTTCACCTCCGGCAATCTATTCAAACGTCATCCACCACAGCTCTAAAATAGAAAAATTAAAAGACATTAGTAATTATGCAAGGAAAAAGATAACAAATATTGAAATACATTGTAAAGAAAAGGTAATTAACATAAATTTAATTAATCACTTAAAACAAGCATAAATTTAATCTTAGTGTAATATATTTCTCTTTTTTTTTTTACAAATGATAATCTTACCCTAATTTCTTCAAATGTGCATGCATGAAATATTTTAGAAAAAATCATAACCTTTTTGACAAAAGTGAAGAATTTTTTACACAAAGAGAAAATTCTGCTGTTGAAAGCTTCATTTTTGGTATAGGAAGGTGAAAGAATACGACTTTTTTTTACTTTGGTATCATGATAAAACAAGAAATTCCATTTACACACACGATACAAATATTTCACAATATTTTTAACTGCATAAATGCTCTAAACTTAAAAAAAAATCACTAATTAGCAAAACTTGACCTAAATGTTAAGCTTAGTCAAGTGGTATTAAAGTAACACTGATCCCAGTACTACGAGGAGAAGTTCATGTACAATTTTCATTTTCTTCTGCACACACGAAAGACGAGAAATTTAAAATTAGTTAAATGAAAATAATGACAAATATTATTTGTCTGCACTTTGAAGATGATTGAGAAACACTTTGAATACAAAAATTTCAGTGCCTGTTAAGGATGTAATAAGATTTTACATTTCAACACTAGATGCTGAACTACTGCAGATATACATAAACACCTAAAAACCAAAAACTGATAATAGAACATTAGTGGAGAAAAGATAATAAAAATTTAGAGATTAAAAAAGACAAATATCAATATAAAAAAAAAAAGAGGTGCAAAGAGTGATCATCTCTAGACATCTACATGCCATCTGTTCTTTTTTCCTTTATTTCTATTTCATTGAATTTATTCATTTACAATCCCATTTAAACATAAGCCGGCTTTTACAAAGGACAAATGATTTCACTCACACAAGCCTTTCAAAAAATGTGAAAAAAAAGGCAGAAAAAGAAAAATGGAAAAATAAAATTTTCTGGACAAAAGAGGAAATTGTCAAAAAAGTAGAAAATTGCAGAGCCAAGGAAGAATCTCATGCTAGAAGAATAAACATACACACAAAAACAGATACTGTGGAGAAAAATAAGTTTCATATTTGATATAAAAAAATGTTAGTACATTGAAAACAATCAAATCAAAGTAATCAATAGAATGAAACTGAAGATTTTAATGTGACGGAGAATGACTAAATTTTATAAAACATTAAAACTAACGGAACACAAGCTGAATGGACGGAATAAAATTTATTATAAAAATGAGCATTGTAAATACATCCAAACAACCATATGATAGAGGAAGAGATTGAACAATTTAAATTCATGAAAAATTAAGATTACCTCGACTCTGGCTCTAGCTATTCTTTTGTCAGAATATACGACTGCGATATGCAAAGCAAGAAAGAGAAAAGGAAGCCAGTTTTTCATTTCTAAAACTGTTAAAAATACACTTTTTTCTATACTTATGATAACGCAACTTCGATTCAAACAAGACAAGCGACAAGCCGACAGCTGAAAAGTGATGCCACTGTCCACTATCCGCTTCAACAAATTCCTACAACCACGTAAGCGATCAGAGGCACCGCCTACTATTTGGTTTATAATGAGTTAACCAGTCACATGGAGTGAAACTCCCAAAAAACTAGGGTCAGGTGAGGAAAGTGGGTCTATGGGCCGAATTCAAGTGAAACACCATTGCAATCGCTTCGAGGCGATCGCAAATTGCAATCGCTACTAGAAGTCGAATTACATTGGAATCGCATCTCGTAGCGATTGCAACGTATCCAAATTTTCGAATTTGCGATTGCATTGGTGAGTTATGATCGTCCGTGTTTCACTTGAATTCCTGCCTTTATTGAAAAACACCTATTTTCTCTTTTCTAATTTTAATATTTTGTTATTTTTTTTTAAACATAAATTAGGTTTCTAGCAAATATTTTTATATCAGTTTTAGAACACTCTAAGCAAGCTTAAAAGTTTGTTTAGTGATATGTAAGTGTTAGCTGCTTATGAACTTTACTCCAGAATAATTATTTATTGACAAATGCTATTTAATTTTGATATGGACTTATAGTAGGACATCTAAGGATCAGCGCTACATATAAAGGCGTAAAAACTATAAACTTTATAATTCTATTTATTATGAGATGTTTTCTGAGGTATGGTAAAAGTGCGTGTCTATGGCTAAACTTTCTCGAAGGTTTGCGATGACGTTAAATATTTAGTAAATTGGTGCTTTTTTTGATTTTATATGCTCTTTTCTTATTATCTTACTAAAGTTAGCTTTTATTCTGTGAATTTACATGCACAATTTTTCTTGCTTTCTGTTTTCCCTGCCTGGCCAGCAGTTTAACATGGGAAACTATGGGTTTGGCGAGATATTGACAAGATATCGCCAATTCGCATCACTTTTGGCGACTTATTTTTGCCTCCGAGTTTGGCGAGAAATTACCAAGTGTCGCCAAGCTTGGTGACATTAGGCGCGTTTTCGAACGTAACAAAAAGTTGCAGCTTGTTGGCTTTGTTCAAAAAATTTTTCAGTATTGTGTGCGATAGTGAAAAGAATACAGCTGATGACATTGATTAAATAACAGGAAAAAAAAATTAATAGTGCATTTGTAGTAGGGATGCACCTATTAATCGGCTGTACCGATTAATCGGCCATAATCAGCTCATTTGCCGATTATTTATGATCGGCTAAATGTTACCGATTAATCGGCGAAAAAATATTTTTAAACTGTCATTTTTCAAAGCAGACCTTCTATAAGGAGATATGGTGGTTAAATTTATTAACAGTAAAATAAATTCTGCAACATTACTACAACATGTAATATGAAAGTACTAGCTGCGTGTCCCGGCGTTGCACGGGCTTTAATGTAGTGAAGGCAGTTTGAAAAAACTACTCGCCGCTAAGGCGGCTTGCCTTTAAAGTAGTGAGGAAAGTTTAAACAATCTACTCGTCGCCAAGACGGCTCGCCTTTAAAGTAATGAGGAAAGTTTAAACAGTCTACTCGCCGTCAAGGCGGCTCGCCTTTACAGTAGCGAAGAAAGTTTCAAAAACTAATCCCCGCTAAAACGGCTTGCTAAAAAGCTTTCCTGCATCAAAAAAATCGAATATTTGCACAAGCTTCCTCAGAAATAAAGACGATGTCAAGTAGCGCATACTTAAGCACTCTCCCTAAATAACAAATAAAATTCCTTACCAAAACAATTATCCACGCTTTCTTCCTGTAAAATTAATTGCAAAATTCTAAACGAAAAAGTTGTTTTAATATTTGGATCGCAGCCAAAAAAAGTTCCTTCTGAAAACAGCAATTGGAATTTTATTTAAAAACACATTTTCAAAATGGTACCAGAAAAAAAATATAAGTCGTTAATTAGAATAAAAACAATTGTTGGAACTTTGTTGTAACACGTATTCAAAATGACAACGGAAAAAAATAACTCTTATTTTAAAAAGTTCAATAATTTAATTAACGTTTTTATTCAAAATGGCAACGGTAAGAAATAAATGTCTTAGAATCTTAAATAGTTCAATAATTTAATTAACGTTTTTATTCAAAATGGCAAAGGTAAGAAATAAATGTCTTGGAATCTTAAATAGTTCAATATAATTTAATTAACGTTTTAATTCAGAATGGCAACGGAAAGAAATAAAAGTCTTGGATTTTTAAATGGTTCAAAAATTTAATTAACGTTTTAATTAATATCTCAGCTAATTGACGTCGTACAATTACACGGTCGGTCTTATTGTTTTCCTTAGAAAATTTCGAATCCAATGGTATTTCGTTTGATTCTCTACTCAAAGCGGTTTTTGAGGAGTTCAAGCTTCAGACGGACAGACAGACAGACGCAGGCAGATTTTAATAGTAGTAACTAGCTGCGTGCCCGGCGTTGCACGGGCTTTAATGTAGTGAAGACAGTTTGAGAAAACTACTGGCCGCCAAGGCGGCTGGCCTTTAAAATGGTTAGGAAAGTTTAAACAACCTACACGCCGCCAAGGCGGCTATCCTTTAAAGTAGGGAGGAAAGTTTAAACAGCCTACTCGCCGCCAAGGCGGCTCGCCTTTACAGTAGCAAAGAAAGTTTCACCGAACTACGCGCTGCCAGGGCGATCTCTTAGTGTTTCACTTGAATTTCTGCCTTAATTTAAAATGGCAACGGAAAGAAATAAATGTCTTAGGCAGGGATTCAAGTGAAACAGCACTGCGATCGCTTCGAATGCAATCGCTACTGGAAATGAATTACATTATCATCAGCTTAACTTGGCACTGACGTCACTACGAGCGGAGCCAATAAGAGCTCACAAGCAGTCGGCCATCTCCTCTTATTCGCCAAGTAGACTGGGACGTTTTATCTAGCTCGTTTTTCATAGGCAAACGTCACGATGAATGTTCTAATGTAATTCATTTCCAGTATCAAGAAACGTTCTAATGTAATTCATTTCCAGTAGCGATTGCAGTTTGCGATAGCCTGTTTCACTTGAATCCCTGCCTTGGAATTTTAAATAGTTCAATAATTTAATTAACGTTTTTATTCAAAATGGCAACGGTAAGAAATAAATGTCTTGGAATCTTAAATAGTTCAATAATTTAATTAACGTTTTAATTCAAAATGTCAACGGTAAGAAATAAATGTCTTGGAATTTTAAATAATTAAATAATTTAATTAACGTTTTAATTCAGAATGGCAACGGTAAGAAATAAATATCTTGGAATTTTAAAAGTGCAAAACATTTAATTAACGTTTTAATTAATATCTCAGCTAATGAACGTCGTAGATTTACGCGGTTAGTCTTATTGTCTTCCTTAGAAAATTTCGAGTCGAATGGTACTATTGGTTTTTGGTTGGAAGATTGTCATTGGTTGGAAGAGTTCAAGCTGCAGACGGACAGACAGACGGACGCGAACAGATTTTAATAGTATTAATACTTAGTTAAGGCAAACAAATAGTTAAAAAAGTGCATAAAATTGAATGAAATATTAAAAAATAACCCGCACAGCTGTTATTTACATGACACTATTATGAATACAGGACTTTTTAATTGGAATGTAAAAACATGAGTATTTCATTAAATTTAAATTAGGTCAAATTTTGCCGATGAAGCAGAGGAAAAAATATTTTTTAAGTAGAATTACTATAAGTACGCCTACAGCAAGAATTTACCATGAAAAATATTTATCAACAATAAATAAATAACTTTGCGAACACAAGAGTAACAGGTAGTACGAAAGCGTGGTGAGAGAGAAAAAAAGACATAATTCAAAAACTGTGTAACAGACTGAAGTATACAAAAATATTTAAAAAATCTTCATAGAGTTGTATTTTTTTTAATAAATGAATTTTCCCAATTTAAATAAATATGCACATTATGCAGTGTTGAAGCTTTTTTCATGTGCCGATTTTTTTAATGGGTACTGGAAGTTTCCCCCTTTTTTTATTCAAATTTTCGGGTCCAATTTATTTTATTTTAACAATAGGATGAAAATTAGTTTATCGAAATTGGAGGAAATTTTGAAATTATTTGGGAAAAGTTAGAAAAATGGAGAAAAATAGTCTATCAGAAATAAATTCAACGCTAGTGTTTCTAAAATCGAAATTTTGAAAGAAAAAAGTTATGGAAACATTGAAAGTAGTAAAAATGATAGTCAATCGGATATGCCGATAACTCGGTAATCGGTAATCGGCCAATTTGCTTATCGGTGCATTTCTAATTTGTACCTTTCAATGAAATGAATGCATTTTACTGCATTTTTTTGTTCTTTATTCTTTTGAAATGAATTCGTTAAGTTTTTTGGATAAACTGACCCATAAAAAGCGATGAGAAAGCAACAAGTATTCGCACCTCCAACAAATTATAGGGGTCGTTGCAGCCACTATCTAATGGTGGCAATGACAGGTAAAACAAACCCACGCCGTAACGTATAAATCATTTATATATATGATTTTTTTTTGTTCTTCATTCTTTCGAAATAAATTTTTTAAGTCTTGTGAATATTCTTACCCGGTTTGCGCTGATATATTTTTAAAGTTATTCCCTTTCCTTATCGGATCATTGAAAATAAAATAATATCGGACTAAGCAGAAGTACATCCATGGTGCATCTTCTTTTTCTTTTAACCAAGTTGCCCCCCTTTTAAAAGAAAAAAGTTAAACAGTGATGGTCGCAACTTTTGAAGTCGGACAGTACTTGTTGAAGTCATGTTATCATGAAATATTCGGAATACTTATTTTGTACATATTCAAGCTCCTTTTAAAGAAAATAGTAACATCTTTCAGAATCATATGTTACTGACCGTTTGACTTAGTTATTTCATCTAACATCTTACCATTTCTTGGCTGTAGTAAAGATAATAGTCCTTTCTTAGGTAAAAGATAGTCTTGCTTCAAGTCCAGTATAGTCACTTACTTGAAAATTTTCCCTTTTTTCTTTTCAACTCCAATAGCAAGTGTCGCCTCGGACAGACATAATTCAATAAAAATAAACTAAAAATTTCAGCATCCAGTGAAGAGCAAATGCAGGTGAAATTTGTTGAAAACAGGATCATACAAACACTTCAAAGACAAACAATCCGATAATATCCGGAAACTCATATTTTTAATTATTATTTTTTCTTCAAAGAGTGTGCTATCTTATCTCTTCTTCGCACATTCAATACAATTTTAAATCATTAAAACTAAATATAATACGTTTTTATTCTACAAAAACGCATGAACATTGTACACCACTGCTTGGTCCCCCTTCATCCTTTTGTCTCAACGTTTCACAATTCATGTTTTTCCCTCCCCTATCTCACTATAATTCACAAACATATTGTTATATAAAATGTTTTTGTGTGAATCAAAATGTGAAAAGTCCCATTTCTTGTTACCTCCTCCCCCCCTCTCCTCTCCACCCTGCCGCAAACTCACAGTTAAACTAACCACTCCTTCTCCTTGTCAAAGCTTGACGGGTCATTCCACGGCAGTTCACCCGGCCATGTAACCCATGTCCTCGGATTTCGATAAAATTTGGTGTAATTAATATTTTTATGGCGGTAAGTAACCATGTGAATTTTTTTGCCCATATGTGATCTGATTTTTGTTTTACAGACCGTCAAACTTTTCAAAAAATTGCATTTTCTGTCAACCGCTAAGCCTAATCTGCATGTATACGTATCTCTTCAGTAAATTGTGACGGGTGCAGAAATCTTTCAATATCTCTCAAAATTCTCAGATATGTTGCTGAAAGTATGAGGATTTAATAAAAAAATACTTGAAATTTATATAATGTAATTTTGTTTGAATAAAATTTGAATAAAGTACGACAAGCATTTTTTTTTTCTTGTGCAAAACATGAGTTTACTTAAGTGGCATTTCACGAAAAGGCGGAGGTCCTATTCAATAATAAAAGCATTCGAAATGAGCCTGAAGGTGTGTTCTATCATTGCAAAGAATACAATTAGTGGTTTTTTTCGTTTTCTCGTTGCTATTGAACAATATACACATTTTAGTACCAAAATTTTTGAAAAAAAGTTCTAGTCATTTTCCTAGCCTAAATTTCACTGAAAAGCAAACATACCTTTATTTTTAAGTGTATTTACAGTCCTATTATACTACTTAAAAATCATCTTAATCCCTTATTAAGTAGAAAGAAAAGTGAGAAATAATTATGACTCCCAAATTCAGTTGTTAAGTTCAGCAAACTATCAGTTGTAGAATAAATATGTGCAAAACATGAATTTACTTTAGTGGCTTTTTCATGAAGAGGCGGAGGTCATATTCAATAACAGAAGCATTCTAAATAAACCTAAAGGTGTGTTCTATCATTGCAAAGAATAAAATCAGTGGCTTTTTTTCGTTCTCTTGTTGCTATTGCACAATATACACATTTCAGTACCAACATTTAAAAGAAAAGTTTTAGTCTTTTTCCTAACTTAATTTTCAATATTTTACAGTGAACTCTCACTTATACACCGCCTCATTTATGCATCTTTTCCACTTATACGACGATTTTCAGTGGTCCCGGCACATTCCATGGTAAAATAATGATAATTTCATTCGGTTATGCGTCGCTCTAAAGGTAAATATTTCCCTTATGCGCCGAATTTTTCGAAAAATGTAAGCAATTTAATTAATTTTCTTAAAAAATGAGCAATTTTCCACACTTTTCTCTTTAATCCATCGCCTATTGCTCACGGAAGGCATTTTATCCTCATAAACTAGAGTTCGGAGAGGGACAATTATCTATTATTGATCG
>JAXGGA010016759.1:0-25945 GCA_038373865.1 Uloborus plumipes | reverse complement strand
TAATAAAAATAAAAACACATCTTGGTTGTAATTTTCCTTTCTTTTCTTTATTTTCCCATGTTATGAGAAAAAAAATATTTAAATACAAATGTTTTCTGTGTTTTAGCGAGCGAGCTTCATCCGAGTAAATAATCGGGGGGGGGGGGGGAGGCACCATTGATCTTAGTTATTTCTTTGCCGACATTAACTCTTTTCAATACGTGCTTTTATTAGTTTCACATGTGGATATGTATGTATGTAACTATGAATAAAAGGTAAAACTCACGTTCTTTACGAACATAAAGGAAAAAAATAAAACACTATTATTAATGCTAAAGGCTAAACTATATTATTACATGTTGATAAGTGTTTCAGTTGTTTGCATTAGAGCCGCTATATAGACAGGATGACGCATCAAGCTTAAGTTTCACCACTTTGGATCCAACTTATTTACTTTTACTTTCATTTTTAGCCTACTTTCCCGTTAAAAATAAAAGAAAGACGAAAAAAGTATTAAAATTGGCTTAATGCATCTAAAAAATATCGCCAAGTTAAAAAAAAAAATATCGCCAAGTCCAAAAAATATCGCCAAGTTAAAAAAATAAAAAGGTAAAATGAATATCGAAAAATTAAAAATTTGAAAGTAGGGTATTGAGATGGGGAATTTGTGTGTCGGTCGGTCTGTCTGTCCCTCTGCCCCCCCCCCCCCTAATAACTTTTGAATGAATATTCCGATTTGGACAAACTTTTTTTTGTTGGAAAGATCTCGGCGAGTACAGCTCATTCCCATATTTGATTTTTCGACTTGAACATTTTTGGTTCAACTTTGAGCCGTTCAAACAACCCGTCCCGCGATGCTAACTTTTTAGTTAACAGTCCGATTTGAACAAACTTTTTTTTGTTCGAAAGATCTTTTCAAGGATACTTCATTCCTGTATCTACATTTTCGATTTGAACAATTTTTCGTTCAACATTGAACCGTTCAAGCAACCTTTCCCCCCTAATAACTTTTGAATGAACATTCCGATTTGAACAAACTTTTTTTTGTTGGAAAGATTTCGGCGAGTACAACTCATTCCCATACTTGATTTTTCGATTTGAACAATTTTTGGTTCAACTTTGAACCGTTCAAACAACCTGTCCCGCGATGCTAACTTTTGAGTGAACAGTCCGATTTCAACAAACTTTTTTTTGTTCGAAAGATCTTATCAAGGATACTTCATTCCCGTATTTACATTTCCGATTTGAACAATTTTTCGTTCAACATTGAACCGTTCAAGCAAGCTGTCACCCCTAATAATTTTTGAGTGAACAGTCCGATTTAAATAAACTTTTTTTTTTGTTCGAAGGATCTCAGCAAGGATACTTCATTACAGTATTTAAATTTTCAATTTGAACATTTTTTTGTTCAACATTGAACCGTTCAAGCAACCTTTCCCCACCTAATAACTTCTGAGTGAACCATCCGAATGGAATAAACTTTTTTTTGTTTGAAAGATCTCGGAGAGGTTCATTCCCTTATTTCGCTTTTTGGTTTGAACCATTTTTCGTTCAATATTGAACCGTTCAGAAAAAAATTTAACATTAGCGCCTACGGGGAATTTAAGTTGAATGTTGATCCTGGAACTTAAAGTCGGATTTCCTTCCAACAAACTTTGTAAAAAAATGGTTTTGATAAATAATGTTTGTAAAGTACTTTTCTGAATAATCTTCTGTGAGGACTCTGATTCCGATTCCGACTCCACAAACATGGCGGAAATGCAGGCTCAGAAAAAAATGACTGACTGTGCAGACGATTTTTTGTTTATTTATTCATTTGTGTTATTTTATTTATTACTATTATTATTATTATTTTTTTTTTTTTTTGGCAGACGATTTTATTTTGTAACAAAAGTGTTTCATTCACGAGGGCATTTTATTCTTTATTTATATTTAACAACTGGCAACGGTTTAAAAGTGAAAATCGAGACATTTTATCGACGGACGAGTTTTTTTTCCTTTCTTTGATAAAATGTGTTTTGATGTACTTTGTACTTTTAATTTTTTTTTTTTTTTTTGAAAACGATTGAGGAATTTTTCTACGGAAGAACTGTAACAGTTACATTTTTTAAAAGGTGCGACAAAACTTCATTTATTCATTTATTTACTTTTTATGTCTCTATTTCATCTGATGAGAGGGGTATATTTTGCTTTTAGAAATCAGCATTAAGTGCTAAAAAGGTATGTTTGAGATAATGTTTAGTCTCAGATGATCAAGAGAATAATGATCAGATGCTAGAATGCCGATGTCGATGTACGGGAAAGTAGGCTCGTTTAGTTCTTGACAGAACTTCTTGTTCACTGTTGCGGAGTAGGGTTACCAGAACAAAGTTTCGGACATTGCCAAACTTTGCCAAATTCCCACGCCGCTAATAATTTTGCACACTGAAAATTTACCAAAACGCGATAACTTGCCAGATAAGACAACCACTCATCAATCGACAGAAAGAAATAGCTCGAGCTGTATCCAAAGTGGTGAAACTTAATCTTGATGCGTCGGCTCTTCTATATAGGGCGCTTTAAGGCCCCTATATAAACAAGCCGGCGCATTAAGATTAAGTTTGACCACTTTGGATCCAGAACGTGATTGAGTGTTGTCTTTTTCGGTGAATGGTTGTCTTTTCAGGCGAGTTATCGCGTTTTGGTAATTTTTCTGGTGAATTTAACAAAGCTTGGCAATATCCCGAAACTTTTTCTGGTAACCCTAGCGCCGCAACAATGAAAATTGAAAGTCAAAGTTCATAAGTTGGATCCAAAGTGGTAAAACTTAAGCTTGATGAGTCGGCCAATCTATATAGCGGCTCTAGGGCGCTTAGTTTGCATTATGGCCCTATACAGGGTGTCCACTCCAATCGTGGACCAATAGCTAATTTCTAAACCATTAGAGATAAGCATATAGTTTATTTAGGAAAAAATCTCCAAATTACGAAAGGAATTTTGGGTCTATTCAATGTTTTTCAAAAAATCAAATTTTGAAAGAGTTACGAAATTTAAATTTTTATACAGCCCCCCAGTCCTATCAATCATATTTAGTAAAACATTCTTGACACTGTAACGTTTAAAACAAAAAAAAATCACTCTTCTACCACAAAAATTGACCGAGTTATGACGTTTTGAAAAATCAAGATTTTGAAGGATTTCGCATACGGTCCCTTAAGCGATCTCTCGATGACGTCATGAAATAATGCAAAATCTTGATTTTTCAAAACGTCATAACTCGGTCAATTTTTGTGCTAGAAGAGTGATTTTTTTTTTGTTTTAAACGTTACAGTGTCAAGAATGTTTTACTAAATATGATTGATAGGACTGGGGGGCTGTATAAAAATTTAAATTTCGTAACTCTTTCAAAATTGGATTTTTTGAAAAACATTGAATAGACCCAAAATTCCTTTCGTAATTTGGAGATTTTTTCCTAAATAAACTATATGCTTATCTCTAACGGTTTAGAAATTAGCTATTGGTCCACGATTGCAGTGGACACCCTGTATATACGAGCCGGCGCATCAAGATTAAGTTTCACCACTTTGGATCCAGCGCGTGTTTGTGTGTTTGAGTGGTTGTCTTTTCTGGCCAGTCATCGCGTTTTGGTAATTTTTCACTGTGAGCAATTATTAGCGGCACGTGGATTTGACAAAGCTTAGCAATATGCCAAAACTTTTTCTGGTAATCCTACTCCGCAACAATGAAAATTTGAAAGTAAAAGTTAATGAATTGGATCCCAAGTGGTGAAACTTAATCTTGATGCGTCGACTCGTCTATATAGGGAGCTTAGTTTGCATGTAACTCTGAATAAGAGATAAAATTCACGTTCTTTGCAAATATAAAAGCAATATATTTAATACTATTATTAATACTGAAGGCTAAACTATATTACATGCTGATGTATTATAAGTTCATGTAAACTTAGAGAGAGATAGCGGATATTCAATAATTTTAAAAATCAGAGGGAAATCAGTTAGAGTGTCATGAAATGTAGGTTAAAAGCGCATTTTTTAGTTTTTTAAACTATAATTTAAATTATTAAGATTCGTATTATTCATTAAATTTTCACTTTTGCTCTTATGAGGTTTCCTCGTCATGTCGAAGCAATTGCTCATTCACTTCAGTTAAATTGTAGTACTACACTTCAAAAATAAACTTGTTTTTACACTATAATACTGGCCGCAGAGGTTCCAGTTTAAAACTAAAATGTACAGTTTTGAATAAATGTAAATATAGCAATACTGTAAAACTGCTATATTACAGTAATAAACTGTAAATGGGTGAGTGCACAAAAATGGGCATATTTGTGTTCCATACTGATTGCTCTTTTAATTTTTAATTTAATAAAAAACTATTTTGGGAATATTTTTATGCGTCTTTTGTTCTATAATTCTGATTATCAACGAAGTCAATAATTAGTTATTATTCAGTTAAAAATGAAATATTACATTGAAATGTCATCCACATGCCCTGTCCCATAGGTGCGATTTTCACAATCAATGGAATATAGATAAAAAAAATATAATATTTTTTTCTCAAGAGTTTTTTTATTAATAAATGTGAATGTGCGCAAGATGTAAATTACAAAAAAAGCAAAATAATGTGAAAATATAATATCTCTAAAAGTTAATCTAAACTTTGTCCCAGCGATTATCAGTCATCCACATGTCTGAAAAGTGTAGATATTTTTCTCTGAAATGTTTTATTTCAAAATCTGGCAACACATCTTAAAATAAAGCATGGAACTTTGTTATTCCTGGCTGAAGATTAATTTTGCTGTTCTGCAATTACTTTTTGATAAAAAGCAAGCTAAACTCAACTTTCAAGGCAAGTGTTTTTCATCTTTGTCATTAACATGCCCCACAGAATGCATGTAAAATGTACATGTAAATAAATTTTGATAATGAATAATCCTAAGGCTTACATTTGTGGGTTCTTATTCGAAGTGAAGCCGAAAAATATTCAGATATGACTTTTTGAGAACACAATTACTTGTGTTTTGTCATTCACATGCCCTTTTTCTAATGTCATTCACATGCCCCAATATGAGACACGTGGATGAATCAAAAGCCAAACTATGACAGTACAATGTTTAAAAATTATGTCTAACAGTTTACAGGTTAAAAAATTTCATTAATATACCTATTGTGTTTGTGTTATTCACATACTTATTGTGTTATTCACATACCCATTGTGTCATCCACATGTCCTTTTTATCATTCACATATGCCTTCAAAAAATAAAATCCAAAAATACAATAAAATACAAACATTTAAGCTCTGCTGATATTCTATTTTAATTATGCAACTTATAAAGTACTTTGCTGATTTTTTTCAGATTTTTAATTTTAAATTAATTTTTTGAAATCTACATGTTAGAAATATTCCCGTATTTGTAGAATCCACCCAAATTATGACATGTTACTCAGTTCAAGGAGGTCGACTGTTAACAGCACTTGCGAGGTGGTAGTAATATTTACTGACTGCTAGAGATGATGACAGATATTGCTTTGACGACACAACTGATTGAAAAATGACTTGTATTTAATACTGTATTTACACAGCATAAGAACTAGGTAGGCAGTGAGATTCAGTTTAAGGCTATCTGATGGACAAATAAAATTGATTTTTTTCAATTATTGATTTATATGTCTAAAACTTTGTGTGCTTGTATTATTGTATATTTACGACATCTAAAAGCATAAAAAACACAAATTAGTGCAAAAACAATGAATACTTTTTTTCAAATTTCAAATTTAAGTATTTTTTTAACAAAATTTCAAAATGTTCCAGGCGTCACAATTTTTTTTCAAACTTTGAATTTCCACTTAATTTCCAATCATTAGGCATGATGGCACAAAACAATGCATTATATGCAATGTTTTATGAGATAGTTTATAAAAGATGGCTGAAAATAAAAATTTTCAGTTGAAAAAATCATATAAATTTTCATTTTCAGCCATCTTTTATAAACTATCACATAAAACATTGCATGTAATGCATTGTTTTATGCAATCATGCCTAATGATTGGAAATTAAGTGGAAATTCAAAGTTTGAAAAAAAATTGCGACGCCTGGAACATTTTGAAATTTTGTTAAAAAAATATTTAAATTTGAAATTTGAAAAAAAGTATTCATTGTTTTTGCACTAATTTGTGTTTTTTATGCTTTTAGATGTAGTAAATATACAATAATACAAGCACACAAAGTTTTAGACATATAAATCAATAATTGAAAAAAATCAATTTTATTTGTCCACTGTAGCCTTAAAAACTGCAAAATGCATCAGTAATAAACTGTAAAATATAGTCAGTTTTACAGTTTATTACTGTGAAATTAGCACTTTTTACAGTTGTTATTGTAAGACTTAGCTGTATTTTACTAGTAAAAACAACATCATTTTTTTTAAAGTGTGTAGGGTCATTCTTACCACAAAAAAAAACGTAGGTTTTTGAAGTTTGGAATTTTTGAAAGAAAAACCTTCCGATTTTGATTTAAAATTACTATCTATTATTCTGTTTTAAACACCTTTTAACTTTCATAGTTGGTCACATTCTTTGCTTAGTTATCTTGCCGCACTCTCTCTTTGGCAATTAAAAATTTTGGATGTGAAAAATTAAATTTAGAAAAAAAATTATGGCACTGGGATTGATTTGAATTTTGGGCATCTTGAATTCAAATTATATTCTTCGCATGCCACGAACTGCTCAAGGACCCTACTCTTTGGGTTTCTTGTTATCGGACAAACGGAATGGGAGAAAAAATTCGAAGCCCTCATATTATGACTGGTTTATTTTTTTTCTAGATTAGGTTAATTTGAATTCTTGTGCAATAAAAAATGAAAATGGTAATTAGGATGCAATAGTAAATCCTATGGCTAATATTATGGCTGAATTTGTAGCCGTTACACTCATCATAAAGGTAATAATTTACAGCAGTGCAACGGTTATGTGTTTTTTTTTCTTTCCAATCTTAAATGATCGGAAATAGTAAATAGAAAATTTTGTATTTAGATGGATGTGTTTTGCTTTGGAAGTATCATCTATATCCGGTGGGTTTCTATTGATAAAAAAAACGTGATTTACACTAAAAGACGTTTTTGATGCAAACCTTAATGAACACAAACCGCTAACAATTTGTAACCATGACGACGAAAACTAGTCTCTGTAAATAAATATTAAAAGCAACCAGCTAGACCTTGTTTCCAATTTCATGGTAATCTGAAATATCCAAAGAAACATCATCTACGGTTAAGTGAGAATAAAAAGCAATATCGAGAATGTGCGACGAAATATTTTATTTTCTTTCTGAAAAAGTCAACTGGAGAAAAAGAGCTGTAACAGCTGTAACAAAGAAACGTTTTCCGCAAACCTAAGGGAGAAAAGGGCAACATCAGAATTCTCTTTGTTCCGCCGAGATCTTGATGACACTCTTGATAGAAGTGTGATTCAATTGTCTAAAATGAGCGCTCTTTGCTCGCTGTTTTTAAGACTCAGCGGTTGTTAAGAAGACAGCTTTTAAAACAAAAATCTTAAAAGAAATTAAATTTATATTCAAATAACTAAAAAATGTGATACGGCATGCACTTAACATCTTCGTATGTTTATTAAATTATGTGAAAAATTGAACAGAAGCGTATGCAGGGAGGGTTGATTTTGGGATTTATACCCATCCTAAATTTAGAACTTTTTCCTTTTTTAACTATAGAACAGGAATAAATCTAACTACATCTTCTGGGGGGAGGGGGCAGAAATTTCACTGTATCCTCTCCACTTTTTTTCTGCTACGCTATTCAGGCCCGTCATTTCAAGTATATTCAAGGGAGGTCAAAGGGTGAAAGCACAACGCAATTTCATTGGAAAACAACAAAAGACACTTTTGTGTCTTTTGTTTGATTTCTCAAAGCCAGAGGGGGGCAAAGGACCCCCCCTGCCCCCCCTAAATGACGGGCCTGACGCTATTGCATTTTAATTATATATAGGGCCATACAACGGAAAACGGTAATTTTGTCCCTCACGTGACGTTTCATACGTTTTAGTAAAAATGAGAATTCAATATGGTATTAAACAAAATTTTCTTGCTTTAGAAATCTTGAACATATGTGTGATTTCCAAATGAGTTTGTTTCCTTTATATTGGAACATCGCTTTTCAAAACATAAAATGTGTTTCTTCATTGCTTAATAGAGCAAAAATATTAACTAGTACCACATTACAATGAAGGGTATGGGCGATGAAAGGGTTATGTGACAAAACAGAAATTGCGAGTAATTAAAGTGCAAAGTTTTATTTTTGTAGTTGTTGTGCAGCTTTTTCGTTTTCTGGTTTTGTCATGGCCTATTTGTTTGGCCTATTGACATCTACTGTTTGATGTACTAAGTTTTATTTGCTTACCAGTATCGATTGCTTACCATTGTACACAGTGTTCATTTTTTAAAATGTAACTAGCCCCTTCATCCTCCAAGCCCTTCAATTGTTAACTTGGGGTGTTCAGCACGTGATTCTTTCCTGCACGTTAATTACTAAGAATATAAGTGTCTGGAGTATCTCAGTATCAAATGTAAATATTAAAAAATGTGCTTACTCCTGATCAGTTAAAGCATCAAATTCAGCGTGTACACCGACCGTCTCGATGTTACTATTTACTCAGGCGTTGGATTTGGGAAGGAAATACGTCAAAATGCTTCACATGAAGCCGAGCCGGGTCACAATAAAAAAAACACGTGGCCACGCAAATGACGGAACAGAAACACGTCATTGTACTTTTACTCTAGCTGAATACATACAAGACTGATGCAGCGACACAAACTAAAACGCCAAAACCGCCACGAAAGCCAGCGGTGACCAAATAATCATTTTAAGAAATCTTGCATCACATTCTAGTCATGTAACTGTAACATATGACATGCTGTGACTGTGCATAGTAAGCAAAGTATTTATTTAAATTTTTATAAGTCTATGTATTTTGTTTTTAATTAGTTGAATCTTATTCGTATTTATGTTCCAAGAAGTGGTTTGTTTGAAAATTATGATTGAATTTTAAAATTAATTGATGGAAGGATGACTTTTGTTTACAATTTGAAAATTAACTGCTGACGGATCAACAGAAGGTCGAATGGACCAACTATTATCAGTGTATATAGTGTTTTTAATAATTTCTTTATGGATGTTGTGACTAATGATAATCACACTAATACAAATATGACTTCTGAAAATGGCTTATAACGAGAACAAAATTGCGTTTAATTATTGTTACGCCATGTTGAGTAAGGCAACTATTCCCGGATAGGAACTATTCCCTTATTACGACGAGAATGACTATCTCATGATGATAAAATGCGATGTGCACTGATGACGATTGTGATTAATGATGACTATAATGACTACTTCCTATGATGATATGCGATGTTAACTGATGACAATTGGGACTAATGATGACTATAATGTATACCTGCTGCTAATTAAATGCGATGTTAACTTAGGACGATTGAGATTAATGATGACTCTAATGACTAATTTTTACTGATGAAATGTGATGGTAACTGAAGACGATTGTGATAAATGATGATTAAAATGACCCCCCATTGATGAAATGCTATGTTAACTGATAACGATTGTGACTGATGATGACTAGAATGACTATCTTTTACTAATTAAATATGATGTGTACTGATGTCGATTTTGAAATATGATGAGTATAATGATTATCTCCTGCTGATAAAATGCGTTTTTATGATACGATTGTGATTAATGATGACTATAATGACTACCCTCTACTGATGAAATGCGATCTTAACTGATAACAATTGTGAACAATGATGACTAGAATGGAATAACTCCTACAGATGAAATGCGATGTTCACTGATAATGATTGTGATTAATAATAAATGGAACGACGTACTCCTACTGATTTAATGCGATGTGTACTGATGACACTTTTGACTATTTATAACTATGATGACTATCTCCTGATGATAAAATACGATGTGAACTGATAACAGTTGTGATTAATGAAGTCTGAAATGTCTACCTCCTGCTGATGATATGAGAATCTAACTGGTGACGATTGTTATTAATGATGAATACACTGTTAAAACTACAGGTTGCCCAAGGCACCATTAAGGTTGAAACGTTGTAGCGCCAGCGGCACCCTCTGAGGGGGTGTCACGTGACTCCCTATGACACCTTTGAAGGTGCCATTTGGCAACTTAAGGTACCATGGGTCACCCATGGGGTGGCATATGACACCCATAGGTAACCACATGGAGCCAAATGTCACCTTCAAGGACGTCATAGGGAGTCACGTGGCACCCTTCAGAGGGTGCCTTATTGGTAAAACGTTTCACCCTTAAAGGTGCCTTGGGCAACCTGTAGTTTTAACAGGGTAAGATGACTATCTACTACTGATGAAATGCAATGTTGTGCTAACTGAAGACGATTGTGGTAAATGATGACTAGAATGACTGTCTTGTGTTGATAAAATGCGATGT
This sequence comes from Uloborus plumipes, assembly GCA_038373865.1. Classification (NCBI taxonomy): domain Eukaryota; kingdom Metazoa; phylum Arthropoda; class Arachnida; order Araneae; family Uloboridae; genus Uloborus; species Uloborus plumipes. The sequence continues at coordinate 15,457 of JAXGGA010016759.1, read as the reverse complement.
TAACCAGTGACGATTGTGACTATTGTGGACTAGAATGACTATCTACTAACTAATTGCGATATGAACTAATGACGGTTTTGACAAATCATGACTCTAATGACTAACTCCTGCTGATAGAATGCGATTAAATTGATGACGATTGTGATTATAGAGTTGAAAAGAATGACTATATCTGACTAATAAAATGCGATGTGTACTGATGACGATTTTGACTAATAATGACCATAATAATTATCTCCTGCTGTTGAAATGCGCTGTTAACTGAAGACGATTGTGTTAAATGATGATTAGAATGACTAGATTCTATTGATGAAATGCGATATTAACTGATGTGGAGTTGGGAAAATGATGAATATAATGACTACCTCCTTCTGATAAAATCCGTTGTTAACTGATGACGATTGTGATGAATGATGACTATAATGATTGTCTTTTACTGATGAAATGCGATGTTTTACTGATGACAATTTTGATTAATGATGACTATAATTACAACCTCCTGCTTATGAAATGCTATGCTAAGTGAAGACGAACGTGATTAATAATGGCTAGAATGAATATCTCCTACTGATAAAATGCTAGGCTAAGTGATAACGATTTTATTATTGATGACTCTAATGACTACCTCTTGCTGATGAAATGCGACGTTACCGATGACGATTAGGATTTATGATGACTATAACGGCTACCTGCTGCTGATAAAATGCAATGTTAACTGATGACGATTGTGATTGAGGATGACTAGAATGACTATCTCCTACTGATGAAATGCAATGTTCACTGATGACGATTGTGACTTTTGAGGACTAGAATGGCTATATATTACTGTAGAAATGTGATGTTCACTGACAATAGTTGTGACTAATAATGACAAAAATGACTCTCCCGTACTGATGAAATTCGACGTTAAATCATGACGAATGTGATAATTGATGAAAAGAACCATTCTCTCCTATTAATTTAATGCGATGTGTACTGTTGACAATGTATCAATAAGACTAGAATGACTATCTTCTAACTGATTAAATGTGATGAGTACTGATGTCGGTTTTAAATGATGACTATAATGACTATCCGATGCTGATCAGATGACTTTTTCATGACACGATTTTGATTAAGGATGACTAAAATGACTACGCTCTACTGATGAAATGTGATGTTAACCAAAGACGATTGTGATTAATGATGATTAGAATGGAATATCTCCAACGGATGAAATGCGATGTTCACTGATAACGATTGTGATTAATGACGAATGGAATGACGTACTCTTACTGATTAAATGCGGTGTGTACTGATGACGCTTTTGAATACTTATAACTATGATGACTATCTCCTGCTGAAAAACTACGATATTAACTGATAACGGTTGCGATTAAGGATGGCAGAAATGACTACTTCTGGCTGATGAAATGAGAATCTAACTGATGACGATTGTGATTAATGATGAATAGGATGACTATCTACTACTGATGAAATGCAGTGTTCACTCAAAATGATTATGACTAAAGTTGCCTCGAATTGCAACCTCCTAATGGTGAAATGTAATGTTAACTGAAAACGATTGGTGTAAATGGTTACTAGAATGACTATATTCTGTTGATAAAATTCGATGCTAAATAATGAGTATTGCGACTAATGTTGGCTAGAATGATTTCTATATGTTAGTTTCAAAGATATGTTTTCACTTCCATAAAATTTTATCCAAATCGGAGGTGGTCGGAGTCGTTATGTTTTCACCGACTCCGACTCCGACTCCTTTGGCCCGAAATCCGTTCGACTTCGACTCATCGACTGCGCAACCCTGGTTTTGACTAATGATGACTATGATGACTACCTCTTGCTGATAGAATGCGATTTTAAATGATGACGAACGTGATTAATGTTGACAAGAATGACTATTTCTGAATAATAAAATGCGCTATGTACTAAAGGCGATTTTGACTAATAATGACCATAATAACTGTCTCCTGCTGATAAACTGCGCTGCTAACTGATGACGATTGTGATTAATGCTAACTATTATGACTACATCTTGCTAATGAAATGGGATGTTAACTGAAGACGATTGTGATAAATGATGACTAGAATGACTATATCCTACTGATGAAATGTGATATTAACTGATGTCGAGTCTGGCAAATGATGAATATAATGACTATCTCCTGCTGATGAAAAGCTTTGTTAATTGATGACGATTGTGATAAATGATGACTATAATGACTGTCTTTTACTGATGAAATGCGATGTTTTACTAATGACAATTTTGACTAATGATGACTATAATTACAATCTCCTGTTTACCAAATGCTATGCTAAGTGAAGACGAACGTGATTAATAATGGCTAGAATGAATATCTCCTACTGATAAAATGCTAGGCTAAGTGATAACGATTTTATTATTGATGACTCTAATGACTACCTCCTGTTGATGAAATGTGACGATAACCGATGACGATTAGGATTTATGATGACTATAATGACTACCTCCTGCTGATAAAATGCAATGTTAACTGATGACGATTGTGATTAATGATGACTAGAATGACTATCTATTGCTGAAGAATTGCGATGTTCACTGATGGTGATTGTGACTAATAATGACGAGAATGACTCTCCCTTACTGATGAAATTCGACGTTAACTAATGACTACTGTGATTATTCATAAGAAGAACGATTATCTATTAATTTCATGCGATGTGTACTCTTGACAATAGTGACCAATGAAGACTAGAAGACGATTAAATGTGATGTGTGCTGATGTCGATTTTGAATGATGTTTATAATAAGTATACCCTGCTGACGAAATGCGTTTTTATGATACGATTGTAATTAATCATGACTATAATGACTACCCTATACTGACTAAATGTACTGTTAACCGACGACGATTGTGATTAATGTTGACATTAATGGAATATCTTCTACGGATAAAATGCGATGTTCACTGATAACGATTGTGATTAATGATTAATATAATGACGTACTCCTACTGATTGGATTGTTTGACTACTTATAACTATGATGAGTATATCCTACTGATAAAATACGATGTTAACTGATAACGATTGTGATAAATGATGGCAGAAATGACTACCTCCTGCTGATGAGATGAGAATCTAACTGATGACGATTGTGATTAATAATGAAAAGGCTGACTATCTACTGCTGATGACATGTAATAATCACTGACAATGATTATGACTAAAGTTGACTAGAATTGCAACCTCCTAATGGTGAAATGTAATGTTAACTAAAAATGATTGGCGTAAATGGTGATTAGAATGACTTTCTTCTGCTGATAAAATTCGATTCTAACTAATGAGGATTGTGACTAATGTTGACTAGAATGACTATATACTAATTAAATGCGATGTGTACTAATGACGGTTTTGACTAATGATGACTATAATGACTACCTCTTGCTGATAGAATGCGATTTTAAATGATGACGAACGTGAATAATGTTGACAAGAATGACTATTTATGACTAATAAAATGCGCTGTGTACTGATGACGATTTTAACTAATAATGACCATAATAACTATCTCCTGCTGATGAAATGCGCTGCTAACTGATGACGATTGTGATTAATGATAACTATAATGACTACTTTTTGCTAACGAAATGCGATGTTAACTGAAGACAATTGTGATAAATGATGACTAGAATGACTACATCCTGCTGATAAAATGCGATGTCAACTGATGTTGATTTTGAACTATGATGAATTAATGATTATCTCCTGATGATAAAATGAATTTTTCTGATACGATTGTGATTAATGATGAGCGTAATGACTACCCTCTACTGATAAAATGCGATCTTAACTGGTGATAACTGTGATCAATGATGACTATAATGGAATATCTACTAGGGATGAAATGCAATGTTCACTGATAACGATTGTAATTAATGATGAATGGAATGACATACTCCTGCTGATTAAATGCGGTGTGTACTGATGTCGGTTTTGACTAAGTATAACTATAAGGACTATCTCCTGCTGATGAAATGCGATGCTAACCGATAACGGTTGTGAAGAATGATGACTATAATGATTATCTCCTGCTGATAAAATGCTTTTTTCTGATACGATTGTGATTAATGATGACTAGAATTTCAAACTCCTAATGGTGAAAAGTAATGTTAACTGAAGACGATTGTGGTAAATGATGACTAGAATGACTCTCTTTTGTTGATAAAATGCCAGATTAACTAATGACGGTTGTGACCATGGTTGACTACAATGACTGTCTACCAATTAAGTGCGATGTGTTCGAATGACTGTTTTGACTAATGATGACTATAATGACTACCTCCTGCTGATAGAATGCGTTTTTAATTGATGACGGTTTTGATTAATGTTGACAAGAATGACTATCTCTGACTAATAAAATGCGATGTGTACTGATGATGATTTTGGCTAATAATGGCCTAATAATAATGACCAGACGATTGTGATAAATGATGACTAGAGCGACTATATCCAACTGATGAAATGCGAAATTACTTGATGTTGAGTTTGGCAAATCATTACTATAATGACTATCTCCTGCCGGTGACATGCGTTGTTAACTGATGACGATTTTGACTAATGATGACTATAATTACTATCTTCTACTGATGAAATGCGAAGTGTACTGATGACGATTTTGACTAATGATAATTCTAATTACAATCTTCTGTTGATGAAATCATATGCTAACTGAAGACGAACCTGATTAATAATGACTAGAGTCAATATCTTTTACTGATAAAATGCTATGCTAAGGATGACGATTGTGACTAATAATAACGGGAATAACTCTCCCCCATTTATGAAATTCGACGTTAACTCATGACGAATGCGATTTATTGATGAGAAGAAAGATTATTTCCTACTGATTTAATGCGATGTGTACTCTTGACAATAGTGACCAATGAAGACTTATTTGACAATTAAATGTGATGTGTACTGATGTCGATTTTGAATGATGACTATAATGAGTATCCCCCGCTGATGATATGCATTTTTATGATACGATTGTGATTAATGATGGCTATAATGACTACTCTGTACTGACTAAATGTGATGTTAACCGATGACGATTGTGATTAATGATGACTACAACGACTATTTCCTACTGATAAAATGCGATGTGTACTGATGACGATTGTGACTAATGGACTATAATGACTGTCTACTGCTTATTAAATGCAATGTTAACCGATGACGATTGGGACTAATCATGACCAGAACGACCATCTCTTACTGATGAATTACCAATTTTCAGTGATGACGATTGTGACTAATGATGACTAGCTTGACGAATATTTGGATATCCACGTTGGACAGAGACTCTTGCTCAGTTTTCTACTTCTTGCTATCTTTGCCCGACATATACAATTCACAAGTCTTGACGAATTGCAAAGAAGTCTGAAAAGAAAAAAAACATCTGATTCGTCATAAGAAATGTACCACCTCAACAAATGTTTTGACTTAATTGTGATATCTAACGCAAATTGTAATCTACACTATGTAATTGCACTTGAATCAAAACTAGCGTGTTCGAGAACAACTTTGGTAAGAAATTCATTTTCACCTGAAATTGCAACTTTTACAACAATAACAGTAACATCAAGCGCTCCAAATAAAATTAAATTTTTTATCTAAGTTTTGTTTTTGTTGTTGTTGCACATAGTGCTGTATTTTATTAAGTTAACCAGAACTTTTCCTCCGCAAAATGGGTCACGCTTAAGAGTTTTAGGTAACAGTGTTCTCAGTATTAAAGAAAAAAAAACTTTTTGTACTGATTACAAAAGCCTGAATTAACATATGAAAAAGAAGGTTTATGTTGTATTTTACTTTCTTATGAACTAATTTTCTTGAGAACATTTGGAGTTGATTTTAAGTTCGATTGCTTTAATTGTGTATCAATTCTTAAATATTTATAATACATTACTATATTTCTACCCGCAAAATTTTTCAGGTGACATAATAATTACTATTTTTATAGTCTTTTTATTTGTCAAGTATAATTTATTTCCTTTTTAAAGTTAATTAATTTTTACCTTATATACTAATCATTCTCTACACTCTGAGTTGGTTGATAGGAGCTAACATTGCACTGTCTTGTGGGGGTTTTTTTTACATATTTTTCTGTCGTAAAACCCCGACAAGAAGAAACTGAATAATAAGTTCACACAAGCGCATCGGAAGTGTGTTTATGCCAACTTCATTCATTTGGTTACTGTTACGTTTTCGCTCATGTAACTATACTTCGTTCGCATGAAATATAGAATAGAGGTAAACGAAAAAAATTGCATCATTTCGTGCAAATTTACAATCGAGTAGTTACTAAATTTAGTACAGCGTGAAATCACAATAGTTCAAACAGTAAAATGTTCAGTAATATTAAAACAGCAGAATATCAACTATCTGACTTTGACTAAGTAACTTCTTCTTATAAATTTATCAAAACCTCTTTATCTCGAATTTTACTACTGCCCAGCAAAATTCGAGATAGAAGTTTGACTACACCCGAAAAGAGGGAAACATTGTTAAGGTCATAGCTCAACATTTCAAAGTTGCACTATGACTTGATCGCAGCTCTACATTTTATCATCTGCGTCCAAATCTTTTACACGTTTATCTCTCCCCCTCCCTCAATTTCCTAGAGTAATCCGCTAAATTTCAGAGAATAGGACATTTCTGTATCCCGACGAATTCGGCAGAGACAACGGGACAGGCTGCCTGAAAACAGGCCGCATGCTCACCTTATGCATTAGGGAAAAAGTCTCGTACAGTGGCGCCGACTCCATGGGGCTTGGGGGGGCTGGAGCCCCCTCAATAAAAATTTAGGGGGGGCGGAGCCCCCCCAATAATTTAAGAGAATTTTTAAATGTATTATGCTTGGTAAAATCACAAAACTATCTTTTCCTTGTTTGACGATAGTTACTTTGTAAAATACATTCCGTAATGAACTAAAACAAATAACTAATACTGTAGAAAGCAGAATAACTGAAAAGGAGTGGTGTAGTGTGAATCATTATAGTTGTTTGCGCAAATTGTCGAGTAAAGTCTGGCGCCGGCAGGCAGACTAGGATTGTGGCGATATCAAAACGGCTGAGGCAGGAGCCCCTGGAATCCTCGTGTCGCGTCGTTTTGAGGCTTCGAGACATTAAACGACGCCATGTCTAAAGTCCACGGCGCTGGCGCAGTCATTCTAAGTACAATGTTTCGTTCAGTGCATGCAGCAGACGTATTTAGTATTCCGACTTAATCGTTGCAATGGATAAATTTGTTATCAAAAAGCCACGTTTGGAAGTTGATGATATTGCGAATCAACATCCGGCAATTATTGTGTCAGCAATTGCTTCGTCGTCTTCAGGAGAGAACTTTTCACAGCCTGAACCTGAGCAATCCGGGAAGGGAAATCATTTCAGAAGTCCTGGTTGATCAAATATTCTTGGATAGAATATGAAGCATCTTCCGAAAAAGTTTTTTGCAAAACCTGCAAAGAGGCAGATGCTAAAAATCTATCACAATTTTCTTCAAAAAAAGAAGATGCATTTATTTCTGTAGGATTTTCTAACTGGAAAAAGGCTTTGGATAAATTCCGTCGTCATGAAAATACGCTTACGCATAAAGAAGGTGTTTTGAAACTAAATTCTATTTCTAACCAAAGTGTGGCCTCCCAATTGAATGAACGGTTAAATAGTGATATGAAAAAAGGCCGTTTAGTTCTTGAGACAATTTTTACTGCCGTTCAATTTCTATGCCGACAAGGACTAGCAATTAGAGGGCACGAAGATGTAAACTCAAATTTTTTTCAATTGCTGAAACTCTAAAAGAATGACGTACCTGACTTAAAAGATTGGTTAGGGCGTTCAGGGTGTAAATGGACGTCCCATGATGTTCAAAATGAGATCATTGATCTACTGAGAAAGTCTGTATTGAGAAAGGTATTGGCTTCAATCAAGAAGACTGAACATTTTTCGATTATGGTTGAAGAAACAAGTGATTCTTCGATTCACGAACAAGGGTCATTTTGTATTCGTACAGTCGATGATTCCGTAATCATCAACGAAGACTTTATTGGCTTATACGAGACCCCCAACACTGAATCACAAACTCTGTTTAGTATTTTAAAAGACATTTTTGCTCGTCTTGATTTGTCAATGCAATGTTACATATGTGTTGGCTATCTTGAGTCAATGTTACAATTCAAGACTTATTTCTTTTTAGGTCTTTATTGCCACGCAATGAGCCCAGTAGAGGACGTCAATGAAAAAATTCAATGCCCTCATCTAAGTGTGGCTTTTCTGGGAAAAATATACGAACGCTTAATTTGTATATTGAATAGAAGGCGAGATAGTTTTGAGCACTTTTGGGAATTGTGTTTAAAAGAAAAACCTTCACAAGTTGATAATCCTTCTCTTCCTTCGAATCGACGTATACAAAAGCAGTATGAAAACAACGAAGCCAGCTCACCGCACGCTTTCAAAACCCCAAAGGAATTCTACAAAGCACTTTACATTGAAGTTTGTGAAACGGTACAATCCTGCATTACTGAGCGGTTTGCATCAACTGGACTCACACAGGTCATTGCAGTTGAACAAGAGTGCTTGCTTTTAGTAAACAGAGGTGAAACAAGTTTTGAAATTTCAACTGAGTTTTTCAGAAATGATCTAGACATTGAGAGACTGCGCTTACACTTCAATATGTTAGCGGTCATCGCTAATGAAAAACAACTGGACTTGAAAAACATGCATGATGTAAAAAATTACATTACACAAGAGCCTGCAATTGGAGAAATGTTGTGTGAAATAGTGAAGTGCATTAAGCTACTCCAAGTCGTTCCAATCACAACAGCAACAGCAGAGCGGTCATGTAGTGCCCTCTGCCCTAAAACGTCTGAAATCATATCTTCGATCAACAATGGGACAGAAGCGATTAAACAACTTGGCTGTTCTTCATGCCCACCGAGATGTTTTGGATGAATTGGATATCCGACCAATCATCAACGACTTCATATCCAGTAATCCAGTCAGACGGTCAACATTTGCACTTTTCTAAAGACACTCTAGCCCTAATATTGGTATTGAAAGCAATATTAAAAATCTTTATAAAATAGAGAATTAAATACATACAGAATAATATATTTTCAGTTTCAAAATATTAGTAGTGGTTTAATACTTTACATATTAGTTACTATAGTACTGTATTATATACTTTCAAATACTTGAATACTTTTAGGGTGAAAGACATAATGAAATTTTGACTAAAAGTATTAAGCTTACTGTATTGACTGTATTAAAGCATTAACTTTGATATATTATTTTTATTTTATAAATTCTGAGCCTTGTTCAAAGCAAGCTTAAATTAACTATTTTACTTATTAATTTAAGTGCTAATATTGTGCGACAGCTATATATTATGTTTTATTTTTTTAATGATAGTTTAAGATTTATTTAAATATAATTTCAGTCTTTTCAGAGCTATACATTCACTGCTCTCAAATTGTCTGTAACCACAACTATTACTATAAATTTAATTAGCCTTTTTCACGAAAATACCGTGCATGTTTATGTTTTGGTTCGTCTTTAAAAGCTAAACAATGCGTCAGACTTGTCGAGTATCGAGAGTCTAGTTTTTTGGGTTCTAATGTTAATCATATATCTCTAAAATTCTTTAAAAAGTAAATTTAAAACTCACTTTTTTTCATCTAAAATTTAGAAAATTTCCCGGGGTTATGGGCCCCCCCAATATTTTTTATAAGTCGGCGCCCCTGGTCTCGTAGAAAGAAAAATAAAAATGCTGTTTTTCGTCAATATCCGGCCCGATAAGTTTTAAAATGAGGAGTAACTCATGGAATTCCATAAAGAAATAAAGAAGTTCTGACGTTGTAACAGAAAAAGGGCTAGAGGAATAATATATAAGAGTTCATTCATTAGTGTATCAACTTAATCCAAACTGGGTAGAGTTGATAGTTCAACAAATTTCTTTAATATCTTTTTTTTTATTTGAAAAAAAATGTGTTGACAGAAGTATGAAAATCATTATTTGGCAGAAGAATTGTCCCAACAGGGCCGTCATTTCAAGTTTTTCCAGAGGGGGGGGGGAGGGAGCAAAGGGGACACAATGTAATTTCATCGGAAAACAAAAAACTACGCCTACTAAAATGTAAATGCATTGATTTCTCAAAGCCACTGACCCCCCTAAATGACGGGCCTGCTTCACAATATGACAGGAAATTTTGCTTTGATCGAAAACATTAGAAAACAATACTGTAATAATCAAAATATAAAAAGTGTATTTACTATACCCGGTGTACTAGTGTGCCATTTTCCCATGTCTGTTTTGTGTTATCATCGCCTGAAGCGATACGGAAATTCTTTTGGGCCACTAATGCTGGGACCCCATGCAATGAAACCTTCAGACGAAAACATGCTGTTTTGCGTTTATTAACACCAAAGGCAGGGGACTCTTAAGAATGCGAGCAAATGTCAATAAGTATTCGTTTTCTGCGAAATCCAGCCATGTGCTTATTGTGTACAACTGTAATCTGGCGAAATGTTGACATTTGTTGCACCCAGCGAGAATTCCTGTTTGGTGTGAAGCGACTTCCATGACACTATTCTTGAACATAAATTTGAGTAGAATGTAAACGCTTTGACAAAAGAGAGCGGTAATAACTTTCATCGTTCTCGGAGTTGAGATAAACACATGTTGTCAGATAAACACACCCTGACGGAAAGGCTCCCTTATATACCCAGACAGGAGGGGTCAGCATAGAGAAGCGATTTTGAGAGCGAACAACATGGTCGATGGTTGTCGCGCATAGTTCAAAATATCTTAACGTATAATTTGTGTAACATAGCTGTAAATAGTTGTAAAAAAATAAAAATGCTAGAATATAACTTGCATCCTCTGTCTCAATCAACTAACAAACAGAGTAGCCAAAACGGTACACCGGTCCATCCTAATTATGTTGAAAATAGGAGGAAAAAAACGTTTTCTAAGTAAAATAAATTTAATGAAGGTCAACACTTTTGCATGTTAAGCGTACATCTAAGTGCTGCACATTAAAAGCCAATAAAAGAGTTGCCCCATGAGGCGATGACTTATCACCTCAATTCCTTCACTAGCTTCTCAGAGAGGACATTGGCGGGTGTAGACAGAATTATGATTTGGCAAATCGCAATATGTGCCCCTCTTAACTCTCTTTTTCTGAAATTCTGAAAAGGATTCGGATAATCGGACTTCGGATAACGGGAGTTCGGACAACTGGAGTTGTCTCTACTTCTAAAACCGTCTTGACGGCACCCAACAATTGAAGGGCTTGGGAGATGAAGTGGTTAAGTGACAAAACAGAAATCGAGAGTAGTTCAAAGTTTTAGTGTTGCAGCTTTTCTGGTTTTTTCATTAGTGTGCGTATGAAATTGGTCTATTGACATATACTGTTAGATGTACCAAGTTTTATTTGCTTACCTGTATCCATTGCTTACCATTGTACAGAGTGTTCATTTTTTTAAATGTAACTTAGCCCCTTCATCTTCCAAGCCCTTCAATTGAGAGCAATAAAAGAAGTCCTTTATTTTGATTTCCTCCTGGTGATCGAAGCCCCGTGACGCGCGATGATGTGAGAAAAAGAGTTATTCCCCCACCTGTCCTTGAGTCGGGTTCAGTTCGGAGTGCGCAAGGCCGAATTCCTGCTCTCACATCTTCTCTCCGTGGGTAGAGAGAGGATGTATTTTGGGGTTGGCAGGCGACTCCGCAGACCCACTTGTCAGTCGAAACTCCGGGCTCAAGCACCGATTCAGAGCCTCAGTCTCATCGCGGCTGATTCAGCAGCTGCTGCTGCCGTTGGCTGCTGATTTTTTGATTGTTTTTTTTTTTTTTCCTCTGCCCGACAATCGAATTCGGATTTTTTTTTTTTTTTTTCTTTTACTCCACTCTCTCGTGTCTCTTCCCTACTTTTTGTGTGTGCATCGAAAACATAAGACGAAAAAAAAGTTGAAGACGGAGGATTTGTGTTTTCAACCATGTAGTCATTCATCATAAGAATAATGGAGTGGTAACAGAAGAAAAGGTTTCGAGCAAAACTATCCCCCGGATGATTTTTTGAGCAGTGACGAATTGCTATTTATCCTCACTTGACCAAACAGGATGTTCCTTTGATTTTTCAGATCCCCATTTTGACGAGAATAAGTCTAGCTCATTGCTTTTAACATTTGTTTACAAAGACTCATTTTCGTCGTCATGGTTAAACGTCTGCATTTTGGTTCGTTCAAGGCTATCTCAAATAAATTTTACATTAAAAAACTTTTTTCTTTTTTTTTTAAATTGTAATTCACGTTTTTCAGAGAAAAGACCTACATGGATGAATTCAAATACCAAACTTCATCTAAATACACTCTTGTCCATAAATTAAGGACAATGCAAGTTCAGCCAAATAAAGAGCTAGAAGCAAAACAAATACCACTTATTTGTAAAGCGTATTTATTAAACAAAAGATAAATAGCAAAAAAGATGCTACATATTTGATATTATCAAGTAAAATTGCGATTTTTACTCCCTGGAGCAAATTGCAAAAAATATCATTTTCACAAAAATCAATGTTACGAGATTATTATGAAAGCTAATCCATAGTGTGTCTTTTAAACGACGAAATACAGTTTGTGCAACGCCTAGCCATGCTTAGAATCAAGTTATCAATCTGTACTGGGGGGATATTACACCACTCAACAATCAATGCTCTCTGATGCTCCGATAGACATGTAGGAGGTAGTTGACGGGCTGCAACTTGCCGGTCAAGCATATTCCACACGTGCTCTATTGGATTCAAGTCTGGTGAGAATGCTGGCTAGTCCATACGGGGATATCTTCTGATTCAAAGCGTTCGTTCACGAAGTTCGCACGGTGCGGACGGGAGTTATCCATAAACACAAATTCTGCGCCTATGGCGCCCCGAAATAAGTGTACATGTTGATCCAGAATGACGCCCCGATAGATTTGGCCTATCATGGTTCCAATTTGAACATGCAGTTATGTCCTGGAACCCAGGATAATTCCTCCCCAAACGAGCAATCCTGCACCACCATTACGGTGTCGTTCAACGATGTTTTCTTGGTGGTAACGGGTACCTGGCTCTCTCTAAAGGGAAATCCGCTGAGAATCTGATTGCAAACTGAACCTAGACTCGTCAGAAAACATCACACATGCCCACTGTTGCGGTGGCCATAATGCGTGCTCTCTACTCCAGGCTAAGCGAAGGCGACAGTGACTTACAGTAAGTGGGACACATCTGACAGGCTTACGGGCATACAGTCCAATCTGCCCTAACCGTCTGTAGACTGTCTGCCTTGAAACTGTCGTCCCAGTAGCTGAAGAGAGCTGACGAGATAGGTCTGATGCCGTGCTCCGTCTGCTTCTTTTGGCAGAAACTGCCAAATATCGGTCCTCATTCGGTGTTGTCACTCGAGGATGACCACTTCTGTAACGTCTACTCACGTTTCCATCGTCTTGGAAGCATTGCCAAAGCATGGAGATGACACTCTGGGCGATTCCAAGTTCCAAGGAAAGACTTAAATAGGGAACGACCGAAAGAGTATATTACAGGGGTTCTCAAAGTGGTCTACAGGGACCCCCAGGGGTCCCCCGTAGTTTGCAATTGGTCCATATAAACGAAGGAAAAATTTGAGGGTCCACGAAATACAAATAGGGGTCCACCAGCCAGGACCATTATCAAAAAATCTGAGCAACAGTCTACATCAATTGCTACAATTTGTAAAAAACGCAATAAACAAAATTCGTAGTAATACTTAACACTGTACACTATTTGCGCAGTGGTATGAAGAAAATGATGAGAACTTCAACAAATTACTTTTTCACTTTGAAGAAACCATGTACGCTTAAAAGTACAATGTATGTTAAAAGGATCATCCTTGACAAGATTTTTATTATTACTAGCTGCCAGGGCAGCTAGATTAGCTTCCTGCGGCATATTGATGCATAAGCTCCCCCCTCTCTAACTTTTACCTCATTCTGAAGTTATATTATTTGATATAATTTAATGTTCATTCGATTTCAAGACATACCACGCACGTGGCCTGGCGTTGCACGGGCACTTCGTGCCCTGAAAGTAGTGAGAAAAAAATTTCAAGAAACTACTCCCCGCCAAGGCGGCTCGCTTACAGGCGCTTCACGCCTTTACTTTTTTCCTATATAAAAAAAATCATTCGAATTATTGAGATGCTTCACGCCTTCAAGATGGTGAGGAAAGTTTCAGTAAGTTCAGCTCGCTCAAAGGAAAAAGCAGACATAGATACTCAGTTTTTAATATAAGTAGATGGCTCTTCAACAAATAAATGTTTCAAAATATTACCAGTAGCTAGCGATAAAAATTCTACGTAAGTGGCCCGCTTATGAGTTTCGTGTTTGATTTAGTTAAGCCTTCATTCAAAATTCTCATTATCATTGTTATTATACTGTTTCATAGCAACGACGGTTTGCAAGAATGGATTTCATATTTAATCATTTATTAGGCTTAATCGCTTCAAACTTGACTACTTATTAATTGATATCTTCGCTAATTAAAATCGTATAATTATATCAATTGAAACTAATGAAGCCTGAAAAATTACCTATCTATCGGTACCTGGTTCGACTTTCAGGTCATTTGCGTTCAGGAGAAAGAAGCGTGACATAGAAAGATAGAAAGAAAGATAGAAAGAAAGATAGAAAGAAAGATAGAAAGATAGTTAGAAAGATACTCACTTTTTAATATAAGTAGATCATTTTAAAAACTTTTTGGCAATGATGTCTTAGTGGATTATCAATATTTTTGATGGCTTTAAAAAAATCGATATTTTACAGGAAGAGTTGATTGGAATCAACACTAATGAAGAACTTAAGGTATAGTTTAAGAAAGGGCATCAATATTTCTGTCTCCAGAAAGACATATCTATAACTTATCCTATCTTTGGAATATCAAGAGAAAATTTCTGTAAGCTTTTACCTCTTCATACCTCGTGCAAACAAATTTCAGTTCAATGACAAATCTTCCTTAAAATATAAGAAACAGACTGGAAGTCCCTGATCAGAGAGATTTAAAGTTATGTCTCTCAAATCAAAAGCCAAATACTAAAAATTTGCTGTCGATACACAAAATTCACCCCTCCCACTAAAAAGTCTCCTTTTTTTCCGTGTATACCTATTCTAGGAAGGAAGATGTGTGTACCTGGTTTAAGTTTTGTGCTATTATTACTATGAAAGTATGAATAAAAATGTTACGTTTTTCTCTTCATTTGTTTTCTTTTAATTTTAATTTTAATTTTTTTTTCTCTACAGTAAAACTATCAAACTGAATTTTTAGAAAGTTTTCAAGCATTTGAGGAGTTTTTGATTGCTTAATAAATTAATATTAAAAGAACTCTGATACTGTTGGGTAAATTTCTGATTAATCTTT
>JAXGGA010016758.1:0-25946 GCA_038373865.1 Uloborus plumipes | reverse complement strand
TATATATATATATATATATATATATATATATATATATATATATACCACGCGGGGGGAGACGGTCAAAGCTCGTAAATCTTTTCGCAATCATTAATGAAACTATTAGATACCAATATGAGGTGCCTTAAATAATCGAGCCTGATGACATGACCAATGACTGAAAACCAGGCCCGTCATTTCGGGGGGTCAGGGGGAGTCAATTGCTCCCCCCCCCACCCCTGGCTTTAGGAAGTCAATGTACTTACATATAAGTGAACGTGGTTTTTGCCATTTTGTTTGGTAAATTTACATTGTATATACACAATTTGTCCACCCCCCCTGGAAAAATTCGAAATGACGGGTCTGTTGAAAGCGTAGACAAAGTTGATTCTAATTCAGTAAAAACAATTTCCGAGCTACAGCAATTTCAGCTATCACAATTGATATCGGAATAGTGTTTTCCAACAAAACTTGTCACAATTTATAACGTCAATGTAATGCAACTATTCAAAGATACCCACAAATATATCTTACCTGCGCAATCACAAACAAGAGACATATCTGCCCAATAAAATCCACAAACAAGCCCACAACGCACCCTTTAAAACCAGCAAATCGATGATCGTAAAAATCTTCTCAATCATTTTTCTTCTTAATCGCTGCTCTTTTATCGCAACAGTTTATTAGAAATACGAAGAAGAGCGCGAGTATAAGAAAAAGGGATCAAATAAACAAAGAAAACGGCTTGACAGGGAAAGATATAGAAACAAAAATCAACAAAAGTTCTATATTTAGCTTTCCCGTTGATAGCACAAATCAGACATCAACAACACAGGAGCTTGTCTCATTACTGATATGATAGCTATATTATACTCGAACGCTGTAAATAAGTTGCTGAAGTGCTATTTTTGAGGATTTTTGTGTTATCTTTATCCTCTTTTTTATGAGATCACATCTAGAAATAAAATCTCTAAAAATAAGAAAACTGTAATCGGATTACGCAATATACTTTCAAAGTTCTAGGCCCTTGATACTTGAGATAAGGCAATGCACTTTCTTTACTGACACCTGAAAATGTTTAAAGACAAACAAGCCCAAGTCTTTATGATTCTCTGAAAAAACAGAGATCGTTTAAATCAATTCGAACTTAATTATTATGTATTAAGGGATCTTATTTTTACTTTGTAAAAAGTGCTTTGTGAAAGATATTTGTATACAATTATTTTTTATGAAATTCATCCTAACTTGTAAGATGATTCTTTGTTTTCTACAGCAAAAGTGTTGAGGCTTGTGGTGTATGTATTCCAAAACATTACATCTTGTGGACACAGCAAAATTTAGATTTGCATCAGATAACTAACTTTTAAGGCCTAAACTCTGTCATTGAAAGAAAGTACTAATGTAATTGAAAAAGAGCATATGATAATTTTGCTTGTAATGCTAACGCTATTTTTCATTTCTCACAATTAACAAATGACAAGATTTATTTAGTAGTTGATTTTAAATCCCCAAATGTTTCGAAATAAAAACAAAAAAAAAAAAAAAAGTTACCCTTCACAGTTTAACAAATGCAAATACCCTGTTGGTCCTTTATATAATTTACCATATCCGAGACTTAATCTAAAGCATTCACTGATAAAATGGATCAAATAGTTTAATTTAGTGGTGGATAATGTAACCAATCTAATTTTGGGGAGTTTTTCGTTTAAAATATTGTTCACCTTTTCTGGATTATAACATGTAATTTATTATTACTTACGTTTTTTAGAAACAAAATAGCTTAAACGAAAGATCATGTCCCACGCATGATTTATTCAAAAACTCCAAAGAACAATAAATAAATCAATCCCCAAATATCCAGGTGGGCTGAGATTTTCTTCAAAAAAAACTTGGTTTTTGCCAACCAAGGGTTCCATTTCTTATTTCTCCGATAAGTTGTAGGCAAACGATGAGTTTATCGTTAATGTAAAATCATATTTGACAGTAGTGAACAGCTTTCAGATTTGAATGAAGCCCTTCTGAAATTCTCATTAAGTGCTCAGCGTATGTGCTGAGAAAATTTTCGATTTTGTGAATGTTGAATACTCAAATTGGAAAGAAGTTTTAAGAACAACTGCTACTGGTATTACATTTAAAAAATAATGTCGATGTCAATACACCGTTGAACAGGTGCAGAAACAGTTTTAAAGGCAGATTTCCCAATTCCTCTTCGTAAAAAGATATACTCAGAACGGTAATAATTTGGAATGTATTCTAGAAATACGACTGGTTTGTTATTGGAACCATATTTAAACCATAAAACTAGTTCAAATTCCTAGTGGTACGAATACCTGGTAATGAACGTCCTTCAATTTTTCCTTGAGCCCTAAATTAGGCGTGCAATGTTATTTCATGATGAGTTTTAGGAACTATTATCGTGACATAGCATTCCTAAAAATTGTCTAATTAAAACAAAAGTACATTAAAATTCAAAAAATGGCACATTTTATTAATTGATAAATACTCTGTATTGAAGCCAACAGGTGTCTTGATCCAAATAAATGTTTTTCTTTCACTGAAATTGCTGACTAAATACTTCAGATTTTCCCGATAAAAGCCATTTCATTTATATTTCATACACGATACTTATCACTCAAAAACGCGTTATCTCGTCTTTTATGCCATTAACGTAAAAATCATATAAAAAATAAATGTAATATAACCTCAGTTAATTCGTCTTGAAAATTGACAAATGCCTTACAGAGTAACTCCTAAACGAATCTACATTTTACCTTATCGGCACGACGCCCACATTAAAACCTATTCAGCGTAATCTGATGATGAGCCGAGATCTTATTAATCAGGGCACGTCAATGTCAACAGGCGAGTCGTTTCGTCACAATTAATTCCTACCATCTTTCTGGAAGATAATTATACATTTAAACGAATTACAAACTGGGCGAGATCTTCCCCAGGATCGGGGGAAAAAATTACATATGCCACTTGAGATACATAAACAAGATATATAAAGCTCAGTTAGAAGGTCTTAAAAGCCTACAATTGCTGCGAGACATCAAAATATGCCATCTCATCATCGCCGACAACGAAATGATGGCGGACGAGGAAGGGATTGATGAAAAAAAAACTCGACTTCTCAGCTATCAGGGCAACTTTATTGATGGTCCCTTCAGTAATTACTCACGGGAACCCTGTATTTTAAGCAAAGGACCCCCTTATTTTTAACCCTCATTTTCGAAAAGAGCAAACACGTCAAAACGCAGATGCCACACTGGTTGCTGTTTGAAGTCAAACTGTCTGCCGCTCTCATTTTTGGTTGGTATTTTATTCTAGAAAACCTCATTTTTGGTTGATATTTTATTCTAGAAAATGTATTTTTTGTTAACTATCGATCCATTAGTTAGGTATTATCTATCTTGAATGCAAATAACTTTGTGCTCTTAAAACTGTACAACTATTTATTGGTTTAACCAGATATATTCTTATCGACTCTACAAGCGTCAAACACTCTTCAAAGCCTACAATTGCTGGGAGACATCAAAATATGCCATCTCATCATCGCCGACAACGAAATTATGGCAGACGAGAAAGGGATTGATAAAAAAAAACTCGACTTCTCAGTTATCAGGGCAACTTTATTGATGGTCCCTTCAGTAATTACTCACGGGAACCCTGTATTTTGAGCGAAGGACCCCCTTATTTTTAACCCTCATTTTCGAAAAGAGCAAACTCGTCAAAACGCGGATGCCACACTGGTTGCTGTTTGATTCAAATTACCTGCCGCTCTCATTTTTGATTGGTATTTTATTCTAGAAAACGTATTTTTGTTAATTATCGATTCATTAATTAGGTATTATCTATCTTGAATGCAAATTACTTTGTGCTCTAAAAACTGTGCAACTATTTATTGGTTTAGCCAAATATATTTTTATCGATTCTACAAGTCTCAAGCACTGGCATTCAAACTTACCTCTTACGAATTTAAAAAACCGTATTGATAAACTTTAAATTATAAATAAAAATTCAACTTTAAAAAATATAAAAAAGTACAGTTTAATTTTTAAATATCTTATTTCAGTATATGTTCTTCTTTTTAAACAGAATATGTCCAAAATTCTGAATGGTGTTAAAAATTAAAATAGTGCATGTTCTTTCTTTTCTTCCACCTTCTATTTCATGCTCAGAAAGTTTTTTTTTTTTTGAAACGGATCACTATCAAAATCTCTATTGTTATTATTTTAACAACTCTAAAACTAATTTCAGTTCGCTAAAAATGTCGAGGAATATGTTAAAGCCTTCATCAAACCTCTCGCTATATTCTGATTTAACTTTGTTAGGGAATTCTACATTCATTTAAAGAAAGGTTTGTCATTTTGTAAATTAACTAGTGTTTCTAAACTCGTGAATCAATTATCGATTAATTTTTATGGGAAGTAAACTTATATACTTTGAAATTTAAGTATTATATTTCCTTCACAAGTATGTTTGACCTTGAATTAGCTTTTGTTTATAAGACATTCGTGTAAACAATACTAAATCTCTCATTAGGGTGTATTTATAAATTTAGGATTCGTGCACTGATTTAATCTCTTGTATTGTCTTTTGTGTTAATTAACTTATGACCAACTAACGCTAATAAACCAATAATAGCAAAAGAATTACGGCAAATATCTCTTCTGAGGCTACTGTAGACCCACTCTATCAGATTAACCACTGCAGCCTTGAAATAGCAATTTCTATTAATCCTTGATATTATGATTTATTTCTGTTCATTATTCATTTTATTCTTACTTTAACACGATTCATTAATTATTTTACATACAGAATAACTTATCTTTAGAAAATCATCCATCTTTTTAGGTTGATTTTTCACATGCAGGTGAGCTTATACATTGGGAATATTCTGTTTAGTTAGGTGAACATACTAGTATGAGTGATCCTTTGGTAAATTTAGTTTGAATTCCTATAGCTATTACCATCGTTCTAATAAGTTAATTTAATTTTAAAAAGAGTAAAAACATAGTTTTCCTATACATTTCATCACTAAATTAGATATAAATCCAAAAGCGATGGGACTTTTCTTGTATATGGAATATCTGATTTTCGAATTTAAAAGAAATAAATTTTGAGCTCCAGAAACAGAATAAATTCGTATTTCGCCCAGTATAAAATGCAAATTGTCATTCGAAGGTAATACTACTGTATTTTGGTGTTTGATCATTAGTGTTATCAAGCCAATGTGTTGAAAATTGGTACACATAATTATTGGGGCGAAATTTGAATGTTTATTATAAATGAGTTAGATTATGTGTTTCGAGGAATCTCTTATTGTTATATCTTAACTCCTAAGTCAAGATTTCTTTTTTCTTTTTGTATTATACAAAACTAAATAATTAGATAATTGCTGGCTAAATAGTTAATTATTGAAATTAAATTGGCAAAAAGGATCAGTAAAAATTCTTTATACATTTACGCATGAATAGTCTTAAAATCAAATCATTTAGCATAAAAAATGAATTTAATTATTACTAGCAAATAACAGAATAAGTGACTCTTAAATTTGACACAGTTTATTGTGTAATGATCATAAAATTGTGAGAATGATCATGTAATCTTTTTCAAATTCACAAACTCGATATCAATCAATGTTGCTTCAGCAGGTATAAATATGACTGATTCCATAGATGCTAGGCAAATAAATACCATGCCATAATCCGATCATAAAATCAAGAGATGAAGAGTCCAAATTAAAACATTTAGGAACAATCTGAGGCCTTGAAATATACCAGGACTGTCATTTAGGAGGGCAGGGGGGGTCAATTACCCCCTCCCCCCCCCGACTTTGAGAAATCAATGCATTTACATATAAGTGGGCGTCGTTTTTGTTGTTTTCTGGTGAGTAGTAAAAAAGGGTAATCTATTTATGATGAATCTTTTTAAAATTCAAGAAAAAAAATGCGTAAAATAAAACAAAGCAAAACGAAAATAAAGATTAACAACTCTGTTGAAAAAGCGTCGATAGAAAAAGTAGGTTACGTGCTACATGAAGTCACTGTGTTACATCATATTAAGGATACAAGTAGCGTCTCACCGAAAAAAAGGGGGGGGGGTAAAACCCCCTTTGAAGCCCTTGCTTTTAATAGATAATATGAACACTATAATGGTAGTTTATATAAATATTAAGATTTGTGACTCCCCCCCCCATCACCCCATTCGTAAAAGTTTGGTTGTAATGATGGATACAAGTATTTAAACAGATTTTTAATCAACCTCAGCTAGTTGATATGACAACAAAATGTGATTAGTTAATGAATACATTTTTTGATAAAAGAATTTCATAACCAATAGGCGTAAAAATGCAGAAATTTTAAATTTTTTCCCCAATAAAATTAAATTAACCCTAGAATACTAATCATGAGTAATTTTTACTCATCTTTTTATTTAGTATTAGCGTTAAAAAAAAACACGTTAGTATTCTAGGGTTAATCGTACATATTTCTTCACTGCAGAAAAAGCGTATCATACCACTTGTTTTACTCTGTATCATTTAATAAGTTATTGCAGAGCAAAAATAACGTCAAAAAACAGTTGTGATTATAAATAATGTGATTTAGTCTGAAGAATCGAAAAATTGCTTTGAAAACTTTAAAACTTAGAAATAAAAGGAAAATTACTGCAATTTGAACGCAGGAGAAGTAAAATAACACTAAAAGTTCAAAAACATTTTGGGATTTTGATCTTAATATAAGTTGTTGAGAATAAATTATTACTATAGAATATCACTTGATAATAAATAGTAAAAGTTTCAATAGCTTTAACGGACATTAAAAAAATAATCAATTAAAATAAACAGTGGACAAAGATGGATCCCACGTTACTTCCCGTTTCCACTTCAAGAGGTTCATCTTCTTAGATCCAACGTAGATTAGGGTATTCAGTCAAACCTGGCCCAAACGTTATCTTGATGTTTAAAGAAGAGAAATAGGTTTTTAATGTTTTGTGTGCATTTCTTGCTCGCTTTGTTTCATTAGAATGAAAAGATAAAGTCGTGTTAAACTAAATACGTTTTACGAGCAACATTTTTTTTTCTAACTTTTCAGTCAAGATTGTTATCACAGCTAAAAAAGATTCAACACGGTTTCAGTTAAGCACGCCGATGACGGCTAATTGCGCGTGGAAAAGTTGGTGTTGCCACACTGTAATATCAATTTTTTACGGTGAGAATTTTTCTTCAGTGCATAAAATAGCTAAACTGAATGGATTGTTAAGCCGAAAAATGGCGTAAAACATCATGACGTTGAATGAAGTTCACAAAGTTTGCTACGCGTTTTGTACCTCAGAAAAAAATCTGTCGACAAAGATTTAAAATATATATATTTTATGTTTTATGTCATAAGAACTTTAGTGACTAATACTGTTCGGAATATGATTAATTTCAGTGCTCCAGTGAAGAGAAACTTAAAAAAAAAGTTGTATTCGTGGAGAACTTGTAATTATGACTATACCGTATGCACATATTAAATTGAAAAAAAACCAGTAAAACCCTTAACGCTTCATGCCCCGTACGGGACTCAGAAATACCGCTTATATTAATTTAGTATTCTAAATCCTATATGGCTGGAATCATGCTAAAGCATTTAAGTACCACTTCTTGTACTTCGCTGAGGGGCCGATAGATGGTACCTGCAATCGAAAACAGTTTTCGCAGGGACCCTAAGGGGGCTTTAGACACTACTGATTTTTAAAATTTGCTAAATTAATTTGGGACATAAATGGCTTGATGAGGGCTAAGAAACGACGCAAAATAGCGAGGGCAATATTTTCCAATATAGAAAATAGTACAAGATAAAAGTTTTGATAAAGGAACAAGAGTCAGAAGGAAAATATTTGTGTATGCCTCGAAAAAGTATTTTGAGGCATAAAAACTTAAGTGAGTAAAAATGCTCAAAAAAAAGAAGGATTATTTCGTTTTTACCTTCTTGTATTGAGAAATCAGCTTTTTTTAGCTGGCGTTGCCCTGCGTTTGCATAAATTCCCATTCCACATCAATACATCTGGGCGTACTGGACCAGTGATTCGCTCATTTCCTGATTTTTTTTAAAAAAGCGCTCTTCAGAGCCCCATCCCACCGGTTAAATCTCTTATAGTGGTTAGTAAGGGGGACTCAAGAGTATGTGTGTGTCTGTGCCCTGTAACTTGTGTCATTAATTTTTTAACCATATTTTGACAGTATGGTTTTAGCTACCAAGTTTTAAAATTGGCAAAAGCATTTAAAGAAAGTATGTAAATGTTCTATAGTATAAATCCTGTAACTTTTAGTCATACTAACTTTAAAAAAGAAATACTAGGTGTTATAAAAATACAGTTTTCCCCCATAAAATCATGAGCTCTAATAATTACTTTTTTAAATATTAGTTATTGTTAGTGGTACATGATCAAAGCAGTGTAAATAGTTACAAAATCTGTAAACGTAGTGTGCGTTTGAGACATAATTTATACTTTTCTGTGTAGTTTTGTTAAAAGACAAAGTTTTAAAGAACATATGTATCAAATTAAAACTCGTGAAAAAACAATGCATTTTAAGGTGGTTTTTCTTAATGACTTTTAGTTTTAAAAACAAAAGTTGAAAAAACAAATTAAGTTCTGCTTAACTGAAAAAAAAAAAATGCTCTACGTACCATTCAGCTTTTTTGAACTCAAACAAAATGCAAAAAACGACTTCTAAGATATGCAGCAGAAAAAATCATCTAAATACTGCAAATGTTACTTAACGAAAAAGCGAATAAAAATACAAACCATACAAAAACGAATGCAAAAAAAAAAAAAAAAAGAACGAAGCTATAAAGGAAAGAAAAAAAATCATAGATAGAGCAAATAGACCCGCCCATCTAGTTGTGGTCGAAAAACGATAAAATCTTTGCTTTCTGCAAGTCTACTTAGAGCCAAACAGATAAAATCACCTTAACAACTCGTGGAAAAATATACACCTGGTTTTCTCCGTCCACACTATCAGAAAAAGAGCTCTTGGCCATTTCTTACCGTGGCGAAGGTAATCACGTTTCCATCTTAACAGATGCAAAACGCAGACAGACTCAGTATTTATTTATTTTTTAATTATAAACTTGTTGGAGAGATGTTTGCTTAAGTGGCGGGGATATTTTTCATATACGTGATTACTATCGCTGCTATTACGAACAAGCATTTTCGATAGCTTTTCTGACATGAACGGTATTTTAATTTTTATCGCTTTCGAGCTGCCTTGTGACATAGACGATTAGGAATATCAAATGAAGAAATAATCTGAATTTCTAATGTCTTTTGCTGTGAGAGAATTTATTTAGCATAGTTAAGGACTTGTCAAATTCAGTATTTAAAAGTAATGTTGGCAATAACGATTTTGAATGATAAAAATAACATTGCCTAGACCTCCAAATAATTGAAGGGCTTGAAGGATGAAGGGGCTATGTTACATTTTAAAAAATTAACACTCTGGACAATGGTAAGCAATGTATACTGGTAAGCAAATAAAACTTGGTACATCAAACAATATATGGCAATGGACCAATTTCATACGCACAATAATGACAAAACTAGAAAACAAAAAAAGCTGTAACAAATGCAACAATAAAACTTTGAACTTTAATTACTCGCAATTTCTGTTTTGTCACATAACCCCTTCATCTCCCTAGCCCTTCAATTATCAGTCTCTAAGTGTTTGAAACTCATCCATGAAACAAAGATTTTTTGAAATATATTTCTAGAAAAAAAATACTTGTTTAACGGTTTTTTTTCACGAAGATTTAAATTTCATCATTCCTATAAAGTGATAGAAAGGAAATGCAATTTACCAAGTGAAATTCAACAAATAAGTATGATCTGTAAAAACAAAAAAAACTTTTTTTGATATTACCTACAAAGTTTCTGTTTCAATACAAATTTCGGCCGTTTTCTACCAAGCATTACAAAATTAAATTTCATTAATATAATAAGAATCGAGAATTTGTATATGGATTTTGTTATTTTTAAATTACTTTCAACAAATAATTATTTCACAAGATTTTACTTATAACCAATGTTACAATTAACCTTAGTAACAAGAATAGTTTGCTATTCAGCCTTTGGCCTTTTCAATAATGCAATTATAAGAACCAAATTATTTTGCAGTAAAATATTTGAAGATGGAATTTTAGACTACAGTTTTGTTTTTTGTTACACAGAAATTTTTTCCAGGTCTCGTATGTAAGATTGTACTGCTTAAGAGTTACCACGGGAAAAAATTATGAATTGCTGCTTCCAAAATCTGATTTCAAAATGCGCATACTTTCCTGTTTCCCTTTGCTTTCAAGCCAGGCAACGTAACACAGGTAAAACGTATAAGGATTATTTTCACCATATGCTTACATTTCAGAATTGTTAAGTAATTTTTTTAACTTGCTATTTTCTTTTAGAAACACTAACAGATGTTTTGTCACATATTTTAGGTGTGTGAAAAAGTAATTGGTTGTACACTTTGATGCATAATTAAGTATTCAAATGCTGTTGTAAAACTTTAAGTTGCAAGGAATATTGTCGTCCGTTACCATACAAAATCAATATGAAATCTCACTTTTAAACTATATCATAGCGCCTAGAACCAACTTCATTTGAAATTATTTGCGTCCCTGAAGCTTAAAACGATGTTTGTGATTATTGAAATATTGATCAAAAACTGTATGGTAACGGACTTGACATTTGGTAACGGTTTTGATCAGTAACGGACTTGACATTTCAACCAAAATGTCAAATTATGGCTAGTTTGTCGAATTTAAAAATTGAACAATATGTATTTTTTAGAGTTGTATAATAAACAATATTTCGGGGTAAAAGTTGAGAAAAAGTAAAAATGAATACTAAAATCTTTGGTAATATAACAGACTTGACAAAGAATAAAAATATGCTCCTGGAAGAAATCTTGGGCGAAACGCCACAACAATACTTCTCGACTCAGGAAAACAAAACGGTACGAAATAGTTACGTAACTAGTTTGTTAAGTTAACTGAATACGTGTTACCATCTTTTGACTGTAATTAATACCTTTTTTAGCTAAAATAAACTTTGACTTGCCGGACAAAATATATTCATACATTTGTCAAAAAATTACTATTGTCAATATTTATTATGAATATCATACACAATTAGTCAATATATAAAAATAATTTGTTGCATATACTTTTTTATAGAATTAAATACATAAAAAAATAGTTAAACTTGTGAAAATTGGAAATGGACTAGCGTTTTTGCTTCGTTTCTCATTTTTAAAGTTTTATATAAAAATAAATAAATAAATTTCAACATTTTTTTCAGTGATAGAATTTTTTGGGGGTATTTCTTGCAGAAAATAATTGTTCACATTGAATTTAAAATATAAGTTATGCTTCAAAATCGTCTTTTTAACCTCCGGACAGCAAATGTAAGCAAATTTTGAAAATGACCCAAAAGCGATTAATAGTTTTTGAAGGGAATTGAGGCTATATTGGCAACATGGGTCACAACATTATTGCGCTTATCAGAAATGCTAACAAAAACCGCTCCTGGTAGTTTCATTCTTTGTGTTTCAACACTGAAAAGATGTTCCACATAATATCAACAACTTGAATCATAACAGCAATTGGAGTTTCGTATTATAATATTATGGTAGAACTCAAAGCTGCTTAATACAAAATTTTATGCAGTAATTAGGAGACTTTTGGAACCTAACATCCGTGTTCGAAATTACGAAGTTTGTCAGTATGTAAGTAAATATTCAAGTCTGAGTATAAATACATATATTTAAAACAGATATGCAAAAAGAACTTTTTGAAATATTCTATCGACTCAATTGTATGGCTATTTCTTTGTTTTGATTTTTCAATTGATCAGAAAAATAATTGAAATTTAGTAGGGTCGTTTGTCACTTTTAGTAAGTAACAGTTTCAGGTAAAAATGGAAAAAACAACCCCAGAAAACCTAAGGTTTTGAAACAAAAAGTATTTTAGCGCAAAAGTTAAAAATTTCAGAGAACGCCCCATTAACACACGTTTGAGACAGATATGCAAAAAAGCTTTTTAAAATGTTACTTCAAGAGTTAGTTTTTACATCACGAATTACTTTAATTCTGGACCTCAAATCATGAGAACTAGCGAAATCCTTCAACGTGTAAGCCTCAACTCTGCTTGCGAACCATCCCCAAACCCAAATGATCTAAAGTTTGCAATCTCAATCAGAAACATTAACGACAAATCTAATGCATTCAATATTATCATTGAAACTGTCAGAAATTTCACCTTGATACTACATATTCAGAATAGATTATCGATATCTAACACCTGTAGTTAATTTATTTAATCGATAGAATCGGCTTCTCGATCGCTATCGTGTCTAACACTCGATAGATCTCTCTCCCAAAGTATCGATAAATTATGCAGCGGGATAGCTTGATATCTCGCGTCCTGATGTTACACCTGATGCTTTAGTATTCAAGAGCTGCTATTTTCGATGTATTGAATATAAACCTGTGCGCATAGCTTCATGAATATTCAATGCGTTTCCTATTATGCACAAGACTCTGCTGCAGAAGAGCGGATGTTTACGTATTTTACTATGTATCTTTAATTTCCATCCAACTATACCAGTTGGAAGAAAATTGTCCTCCGTGTAGGAAGATAGTTTTTTTCTTAATTTATACATCGTAGTTTAAAAAAAAAATAAAGTGTCGGACGTATGAGAATAAATCAGCACGTTGGAACAACAACATCCAATGTCGAAAATATTAATGTAACGAAAAGTAATCTCAAAGTTTGTTAATCATATTCTGGTTCTATCTCATTTTTGCGGCACATCTCATCGAAATTGAAGGGGCAATTGGATAAAGGTGATATGTGACAATTTTTTAAACCTACTTTTTACCATGGAAGAAGGTAATAAGTCCATCAGTATCATGCTCCCTTAATCACAGAAATGGTAGGTAACTAATAATATGACCCGTTTTACCTCTTGAAAAAAATCCATTAAAAAAAAAACAAATTTTTTTTAAAGCTTTTTCTTCGAATTTAAAAGAATTGTCACATATCACCCTTATCCACTTGCCAATAGAATTTTGAACGCATCAACAGATTGTTGTATGATTCTAGATTAAGAATATACTTACAGCTAAAAATAGTTTTCACAATGATATTTAAATTACAAGGAACATTTGTTGTTTCAGAGCGTAATATGGCCATTCCAGGAAAAAGCCGCTATGCTGTTCCGCACTTGACGCTTATGTATTTTCTTAAAAAGAAGCGATTTTAAAAGTTAATGAACGAAATTTTACTGGTTAGGAAATCCCAAGCCTGTTTAGGACATTTTAGGCAAAAAGTTTCGTTCATTATCTTTGGAAATTACTACTTTTTAATGAAATATACGGGCGTCACGTGCGAGACAAAATTACGGCGTTTTCGTGAATGGCCCAGTAAAAATACATTGTTGAAAAAACTTATCTTCAAGTCGATAGTGAATATGATTATTATAACTCAATACTAGGAGGCTGTACCACTCTGGCTGTTGTTGCACAGAACTGTCTATTATTTCGTGGAAAGATTTTATCATCAATTTGGTTAAAATCTGACAAATGTTTGTTGTTGATCCAGGGTAAGAAACATGTTTTACTTGCCAGCAAAATAGTATCTTTTTGACAGAGTCCTATGAGTTCATCTGATGCTATTACACCCGGGATCATAGGTAAATGGCAGCTCAAAACAGTTTAAGAAATTGCTGAAACAGTTCTTTGGTAAGGAAAAATTATTTGGTAAAATATTACATACATTACAGAACATTCCTAGTCCAACATTCGCGCAACTGTAAATGTTCGATTTGCAGAGATCGAATCAGTAAATCGAACACAAAGAATAACCCATCCCCCAACCCAGGCAAATTAACTGGGAATGGCGCAATCGGATTTCTGAGTATCTTAAAATCGATGTTAAACAGTCTGTTATGAAAAATCGGAAGGAACAAGAAAAGGAAAAAAAGTTTTTTTTTTTTTTTGCTTCATCATCGAAAAATTACTACATGTTTTTTGTTTGGACCCCAGTTGCGAAGTGGAGTCTGCCAACGTCTCGAGTAACGGTGCTCTATCTCCTTAAACTTGTTTGCTGGCCCCTGCTGCTTCGCCATGCAAGGTATAAATTACCGTTCTAGTATTGGTAATAGTGTTGAAACCAAGGATTCTTGGTACCTAAACCCACTTCGACGCACTTCTTCAAAAATCTTAACAAACCCATGTTTGTTTAGGACTAGTGTTTACCAGGTTACCACAACACAATCATTACATTTCACTGCGGATGCATTACCTGAGCAAACTTACTCAGAGATGCTTTCCATTTATTCATAGAATAAAAGCTTCATTAACGTGCTCTGTTCCCAGAAAATTTGATAAGTTAACTATTTAGCATTTCTTCCGACTCTGCATTGTTCCCAGACAGAATAGGTGTCTAATCTGTCAAAGATCTCTCTCATCTGATTCCAGACTTTGCCCCACCCATGGGATTCGCACGTGCTTATCAATTTTCCACCCCCCACCTTAGCACCTTATCATTGGCATATGCCCACCTCCTTGTCTTAAAGTCGAATGAAATTTCCATATAAGGTGACCGGACCTTTGCTTTATATAATTCTTATCGTTCACTTATCAGGTTTGCCTCCTAAACTGATGCATAAAATCTCAAAGTAAAGTTTCTAAAGATAAGCATTCGGATGGCGCTAATCTTGAGTTTTGTTATCTGATTGTCAGGTTTGAATATTGGATATGATACTTATTTTATGGGACGTTTAAAGAATTGATGAGCTCAAAAAACGGTCATCAATCATTTAAAGTTTGAAACTTAATATGACATCAAATTGCTAAAATCTGGGCTTAATATGAATTTGAGTTTCTAAAACTTAAAACTTAATATGATGTCGATGTTGTCAGATCCAGACCTTAATATGACATCGAGGTTCTGAAGTCTAGAACTTAAGATGATATCCAGAGCACATTACACTTAATCGATAAAGTTTCATAAAATTTTTAAAGCTTAACTATGATCATCTTTAACTCAACTACCCTATACAAAGATGGGAAGAAACCAATAAATCATTTATAATGTAGAAAATAAAAAAACTGTGGAACAAAAGTGATTATTTGGATTTTTTGAATATTTTTATCCAAATTTGTGTTCTAAAAAGTATACGTCATATAATTCACCCTAAATTATAAATTAGCTTATTGCACGATTAATAGAAATTTAATGTAACTTGCTTTCAAATAATTTTTTTAATGACTTAACTTTTGAAATCACAAAAATTATATAATTAATCTTTATTGAACTTTTTTGTGTCTAACAAAAATTCATCAATTACGACATCAACCAAAAAAAAGGGGGGGGGGGTGCGCCATTTAAGTATTTTTTCCCAGCTAAAGTACTGGTTGTAAATAAATTTTCTCTTTTTGAAGCACTTATGATTGTTTTTTCCTAAATACATATAACTTGATCACATCTAAATCAATACGTTGTCAATTGCTTAAAAATGGTTCCAATTATTTTCTCATGTCACTACTGAAAAGAAAACTCAAATTTAAACAAAAAAAGGTCTTATTGCAATCGATCATCATTTCTCAATACC
Source organism: Uloborus plumipes (assembly GCA_038373865.1). NCBI lineage: Eukaryota > Metazoa > Arthropoda > Arachnida > Araneae > Uloboridae > Uloborus > Uloborus plumipes. The sequence continues at coordinate 10,310 of JAXGGA010016758.1, read as the reverse complement.
CGGCACTATTCTAGAGAGTCCATTAAGCCTTCAATATCTCCTATTCTTTCACAAACTACGAGAAATAAATATTTTAATAAAGAAATCAAATTACGGCATTCATCTTATGCATAGAACGTTTTACAATAACGCAAAAATGACTTTTAATTTTATCTCGACATTTGAAAATCACTTACTGATCTCTCAAACTCGGAACTACTGATGAAAATAACAGAAACGCCAAATAAAATAAAAACGAAATCCTAAAAATCACTTCATTTTAAATGAGGGAAAAAAATATAAGGAAATGAACAAAAAAGGTCAGGCAATTGCGATTTTTTTTGATAGGTCCATTTCGACCCTCACTTTAAATAAATATATATATAGTGTGTGTTAGTATATATATAAATGCAGTTTTTCCTTTTTTTTTCTTTTCAAAAGCACACGTAGAAAAACGGGTGATGATTTTTTTTTCCCAACGCGCTGTGATTTTGGAAAAAGGGTCATTTAATAAGCTTATCTAAATTTGAATTTAGATGAACGATAAAGAATAAAACGCAGGTCGTTTAAAACTGCAGAATCTAATGATTATAGTTTGAAGTGGGGAGCCTAGGGAAAAAAACGCCGTTAAAAACAGGGAGGATTGGATAAAGTATGCATTTATTTTCAACTCCGCCTCGCGTTAGAAAAAAAAATGGCAGAAAAAAATCTACCTTTTTTTTCTTCTTCTAGTGCTGTCGCGTATGTCCAATTGAGATACGGCATTTTTGTTTCTTTTTATCATTAACCTTGCTTAATGCAACTTTAAGACAACGAATAATGATAAAAACTGTTGTATGTATGTTTTTTGAATTAAATATTTTCTTCAAGAGCTGTTTGATAAATTATTTGAATAAAAAAAAGGAGCTGAGAAAAAACGGGAGTTTCAAGAAAAGCGAAAAAAGGAGGGGAAAAATAGGGAAAGATTTTTTGCAGCGATTGTTATTATTGTGTAATCAAATTTATTTCTTCAATGTTCGATGATTGTAGAAATGAATGTTAACAATGTTCTTGAAAGAGCAGCGTCGGTTGCTCCATTATTCAAGTTGAATTGTTTAACGCTACATTAAACATATTGACATGAAACTTTTTTATCGCAGAATTATCGTTAACTCAGCTTTTGAAAGGGGAAAATGGGGAAAAAAATTAACGGGAGGATGGTAAATCACCCAGAAAAATGATTTAGCGCCGGTTGTAAAGGAAATGAGTGATGCAGTTTAGTGATGCTTACCCCTGATTAAGAATGCAATACCTTACGTCTCTTACGGTAATTGTAAATGAGTCAGGTTACGATGCAGAGCAGGGAAGTTTAAAAGAAAAGAACATGTTGCAGACTATGAATACTTGTATTAAAGTTAAGCTACATTATAAAAGCACAAATCTGCAAACATTTTACGTTTTAAATTTGAATTGGTAATGCTGCTTAACTTACTGTCAATTTTAGCGCATAAGGTATTTACTTATTTATTTTGAATACCTACTGTAGTTGATACATATTTGAAGCAACGAAATTATTTGAAATTTTAAAGAAATATACTTGAGTTTCTGCAAACCATTTTCAACCTATTGACTTACATGAGGACTTTTAAACATTAGTATGATCCAGTTTGGAGTCATCAGTAAATGCGTAAGTTGTTGTCTAATTGTTATTAAGAATGGCATTAAATTATGAGAATTATGAGTAAATGCGTTTCATATTTTCTAATCAAATATTATGCTTTTTTTTTAAGTATGGAATATAGTCATGAAATATTTAGAACCAAATTTGGCAGTACACACAATGCATTTTAAGCAAGTTATGTTTCTACAAATAGCTTAATATTTAATAGTTGTTCAAGACCAACTAACGTAGAAAAATACAATTTCAAGCTACATACTCAAACACAGTTATGAAATGTTTTGCGAAATTGGCTTTATTTGTTCTTTCCGATTTTTTAAGGTGTTGGTTAAAATTATGAATAAAATTTTGATATTTTCAACTACATGTAAATCTTATTGAATATTCTTTAACCTTTAGTAACGTGTAGATCTGCGAGAGCAATTATATGTAAAATATGTATATACTAATAATATAAAACATAAAACTATACTAGCAAAAATAATAATAATAATAACAAGAGAATGGTCATTTGATACTCTTTCTACTCTTTATGACTCTCCTTAGCAAAATAGATTCTGAAAGTTGATACTTGAAAAAGAAATAATAATGAACAAAAAGGTTATGAAACGTTCTCAGAAACTTAGCATTATTTTTTCTCTCCTTTAAATATTCTGAAAGCTTTGTTTAAAATTCTGAATCCGGATCGTCATTTCGAGGTTCAGCAAGGGTCAATTGCCCCCCCCCCCCTCCAACGTTTGGAAAATCAATATATTTACATGTAAGTAGGCATGGTTTTTGCCATTTTTTGGCAAATTTACATTGTGTAAATACCCTTTGCCCCCCCCCCCCCCCTCTGGAAAAATTCAAAATGATGGTCATGTTCTGGATAAAATTTCAAGATTTTAAACTTACTGTAAATATTGTGAAATATTCATTAAATTTTGGTAATGCTTTGATTTGAACTAGAAACTATGTATACATACTAACAATACAAAATATAAACCAACGTAACTAAAAACATTAAGAGAATGGTCATCTGCTGCTCTCTCATCTTTCTACGAACCTCCTTAGCAGAATAGATTTTGAAAATTGATACTTTTAAAAAGAAAATAATAAAGAAAAAAAAACCCGAATGCCCTTCGATCTGATTTGTAGATAAACAGAGTCAAAATCAGGCGGAAACATATGGTCAGTGTTGATTATTGTGAAGGAGTAATCGCCTCTATGTTGGCTTTACTTGAACCAGTGCCGGGGTGAAGTAAGATTATAAGTAAGATTTCCGATACTTCCGCGGGAAGTTGGAAAAGAACTCTGATGATAATACCACGTTGAACATTTTTGACAACTCATTTTCGCAAGATTAGATTCATAAGAATTTCGCTTCGTTTCCTTTGCGAAACTGAGCTTAATTCTTCATTTCTTTATTTAGCTAATTTTCTCAAAACATCATATCTTGGACGGCAGACCATGTTTACAACGGTTTGTAGTTGTGAGTAACTGCTCATTTTAAAAAGTACCTAATATAGTTTAGTTTTTTAAGAAACGATTATTTAAAGACAAAGATGGGCTATTATGACTGTTATTGGTTAGGGCAGATAGAAAATGCGTTAATTTTCCAAACGTATTGTAATCTATGTATAGGGTTGGTTCGGGTAAGTGGGCCACCCCCCTTAAAACTGAACTGCGCGTATAGTTTTTACACTTTTTTGTACTGATCGTGTCAAATTGCATCACAGTGATTGCTTTTGCATATATTTGAGTTTTATGGAACTTCTTTTTAGATCATATAATTTATTCCAAAAAAAATTCCAATTTTTTTTTTGCGAGTTCAAGCAATATTTTTCAAAGAATTGTTTTCATGTTTTTATTATTTTTTTCTATGCTCATCGAGTTTTCTTGTAGAGTTTAAACTAAAGTACACATTGAAATAAGAATTTTTATAAAAGTATTATTAATAAGTGTTTAAGGGGAGGGATCCCACTTACCCCTTGATTTTTCGCTATTAGGGTAAGTGGGCCCCCTCATAATAATAATGATTTTAAATGAAGCAATTTTGATGAAGCAATTTCTACGATGAAATGAAAGATAATTATGGAGATCTAGAAGAAATTGATGGTTTAGATACAAAAACTGCCAAAACTTTTAACTATGTATTTGTGAAACTTGCATCAAGGAAAACCATAAAGTATTAAGAAGGTCGAATTTAAAATATAATACAAATGAAAAAAAAAATACTGAAAAATTTGATAGAAAGAATAGAAATAGCTAAACTTTTTATTGGTTGGATATATGTGATTTTAGAATTATAACTGTGGATGAAATGATAACGTTTCCTACTAAGAAATCTTCAAATAGACGCTGCCATTAAGTGTTTCCATTTTTTTCCAACCTATTTTTTTTTCCTATTTTACCAAAATTGATCTTAATCGACTCCATTATGTTTGATCAACATTAATTTATATGTAAAAGCGAAAAATACGCCTAACGGCTTTTAATGAATTTCACAGACACAATTGTTTTGTATTCCGCTTTATAATTTTCTGTCATACACATTTAAATGTAAGTAGATATATCATTAATGGATACATTTACAGAAAAATATTCCCTACTACAATACTGCATACTTTGTCAGGTAGGACCCATAAACCCCTTTCCAAAATATGCTCGCTTTAAATATAAATAAATAGGGGGTGGCCCACTTACCCCTTCCTACGGGGTAAGTGGGTCCCCCACGCCATTTTGTAAAGAATACGATGGTTAAAATATTTAAAGCATTTTTTTCGGAAATAATGCTGAACTTGTGTTTATTAATAATGTCCAAGATAAAATAAGTCAAAAAATTTAAGCTGTTATGCTTTAAAACTTTTGTATAAGGCTTTAAAAACGAACTGTTCTAAAAAAGGGGCTCACTTACCCTAACCAACCCTAATGTACGTATATCTATTTGTAAGTTTGTTCCTTATACAAATCCACATTTTGCGTCGTATTTTCATCAAACTTGAAACAGAGGTTCCTTGATGCACTAGAATTCACATAAGCGGGATTTTGAAGTTTAAAAAAAAATCCAAAAAGTTCAAAATTTAAACTTTTTGTCTCAAAATAGTCATTTTCTTTCAATTTTGAATAGATAGAATAATAGAGATAAGCCTTCAAGCATACAAATTGATAAAATGCAACACATTTAAATATGAGTATTTTCAAACAAAGATTACGATTAACAATGAATTACCAATTTAAGGCTCACCTATTTCATTTTAGCATGAAATGAGTTAAGCATAATGCAATACCGGGCAACGCCGGGTAATAAGCTAGTTATGAAAAAAAACTACTGCCCCACTTAACTACTGCCTTTATCGATTTTTTTTCAAATTTTTACATTTCGCTTCATAAAAACACCCCCCCCCCCCCACCACAAAAAAATTTATCTGCCACGCCCTACAGAAATTACTGACCGGGACAGGGATACCATCTTGTTCTCCCCCTAGATCCGGTACTAAATAATCATAAAAAGTATGACAAAATTGCGAAACTCGAATTCCTCTACATTTCAGCACTTTAGAGCTTGGAAATTTTCTGAATTTTGGAACTTGACTATGTTCCCAGCAGTTCCTGACGTTTTGCTTTGCGAACCCCTTCCAAAATCTGAACGAAGTTGGCAGATCCTTTGTATACTAAGTATAATAATAAGTAATCAAGTCGAATTCCTCGATATTTCAGCGCGTTTGAGCATCGAAATTCCCCGAATTTCGCATTTTTACTAAATTCCAAGTGGTTCTTAACGTTTTCCTTTGCAAACCCCATCCTAAATCTGAACGAAGTTGGCAAACCCTTTGTATACTAAGTAATAAGTAAGTCGAATTCCTCGACAGTTCAGCTTCGGAATTCCCCGAATTTCAAAACCTTAACTAAATTCTCAGTGGTTCCCGACGTTTTGCCTTGCGAACCCCATCCAAAATATGAACGAAGTTGGTGAACCCTTTGCATACTACACAGTAAGTAACAAGCAACTCACCTACGATCCCTCCCCACCCACACACTTACAATACAATTTTGGAGGGCTTTCTTTTGAGTAACGTTATGCGTTTGTTCATAACAAAAGCAAAACTAATGATTGCAGAACAAATTCAACAGAACACATTTACTAATATGTTTGAGGTTCCATCAACTTAAAAAAAAAACATCTTACTAGAACGGTTATGGAAAAAAAAAAAGAGTTCAAATTTTGGCTGAAATATCTAACAGTTTCACTCTTACATTAGGTTCAGCATTTAAGTTGTTTCTGAATTTATCTCTATATGCTGAAAATCCTTTTTCCCATAGAAAAGTTGCCCCAAATGGGTTATAAAATGTAAAATATCTTTTTCTGACGCAACATTTCATTTATTTTCAACACTGAATCAATTGACTAAGTCAATTAAAAAATTATCATTAAAAATACCTTTTGGAGAAGATGTCTCAGATTAACTGAATGAACTTTTTTTCTTCCAATAAAATTAAAAACTGAACAAAAAACGCTAGAAATTGAGACTTCATCTGAAACAAGGAATGTCAAGTTTCTGCCATTAAAATAATATTTTCTCAAACACCCTTTGTAACTCTCGTGAACCCTCAGGGGTTAACGAAATTCGCATTTGAGTTAACGTAAGGTAAAGAAAGAAAGAAAGAAAAAATAATCGGGGCAAATGAATGTGAGTACTAAATATTCTGTGGATCACTGCAGAATTATGGATTCCAAGATAGATTCTGCTAATGGGTAAAAAAAATATTAAATGACTCAAAGATATAATGAACTCAAAGGAACCTTTATAAATAACTCGTTTTAATCGTAGTTTATCACAAAATATTGCACAATCCATAGAAAAAAGGGGTGCCAGAGCCTCGAGAGGTTGGACTTCTGCCTGTTGGTTCGCGGGAGGTATTTTATTTCAATCCTACCACCCATCGGAAACCGATGGAGGCACTCCCCGATCCACCACCTTGGGGACCAGGCTTTAAGAAAACCATTGATAACCGACTTCGACGTTCCTAGAAATATTACAACCACAATCGCCCGTCTCAGAACAGAACATTATAAAGGAATGAAAATGTTTCCTGACGGGACAAGGACTTATCCTTTCTGCAGGAACTGCCCAGACACCCAACTCACACCAAGACACATCTTCGAATGCCCAAGCATTACTGCAGAGATCTTGAAACTCGGTTTGCTACCAGATAGAGATCTCCTGCAAGAGACCCTCTACAGTCCTGAGGCACCGAAGTTAGCGGCTACGGTCCTTCGGACCTTCGACAATATTTAGCACAATCCGTAGACACGACATCATCATCATCATCAATCGTAGTTTATCTTTGTGAAAAATAATAAATAACAGACTGAGATTGCAAATATAGTTCGTCTTAAGCAGTAATTTATTTTAAGCGTGTTCGATGAGGGTCAATAGTAAAAATTAAAAACAAGAATAACGATTGAAAACGCGTCTGAATTTTTGAGGTTTCCGAGTTTCAGATGTCCAAATTCTGTACTTCCTAAAGTATTTTGATATTTATTTACCAGTTTTAAGAATGAAAGAACGAAACAAGAAACTAAAACTTATCGATTAACGATGAAACACAATAGAATGAAATAAAATCTCAACACATAAAGATCAATCTTGTTTATACACAAGATTGTAACGATACCAAAATAAATAATTGTTTAATTGTCGTCATGAAAAAGAAAACAAAAATAAGTTATTGTCGGAATGGGAAAGAAAATGGATTTCTTAGAACATAATGCTTAGGCAGCTGATTAATTACTCGTTTCATCAGAACTACATTGCCCCATTTACTTATTAATCGGTAACCCAAAAAGATGGGTATCGATACCCTAAGGTCACGTGAATGGGTTAAAGTTTCCTGTGCTCAATGATTTTGACACGTTCTTGACAAACGATAAGTATATTACAGTTGGTTATTCGAGGTATGTAATTAAATGGGCATAGACGAATGAGCGAATTCATAGTATTTCAATTTTTCGGTAGCCTATTTTAATGTGTATCTAATGTTCGAAAGGCGCATGATGCGTAGTTATTGTATTTATAAGTTTTTTTTTTTTCTATTAAAAATAAAAGTTCGACAGTTGTTTACTCAACCCGTAACCTTAAGCTTCAATGCAACAACCAATGTGCAATTGTTTTCTTTTCCTGCAATTGTGTTTATTCGTTACTTGTGAAATTCTTTTACAATTGAAGGGTTTTGGTGGATGAAAAGGACTGTGTTTTATTTTTGAAAATACAATCTGGACACAAGAAAACAATGGATACAGGTAAGCAAATAAAACATGGTACATTAAAATATTGATGTCATTATACTAATTTCATACTCTCACTTAACGGCAAAACCAGAAAACGACAAAATTTGCATCAATAAAACTTTGAATCTAAATTGCTCTAAATTAGGGTATTGTTACATAACCCCTTCATCTCCAAAGTCCTTCAGTTCACACACACACAGAATTTCCATAGAACTCGCTTTGCAATGCACCAAGTAATACCACAACTGTTTCCGTTGCATTTTCTGAACTAGAACTGAGATATGACAGTGAACTCTCACTTATACACCATCTCATTTATGCTCCTTTTTCACTTATACGACGATTTTGAATGCTCCCAACATATTCCATAGCAAAATAATGATGGTATCATTCGTTTATGCCGCGCTCTAAAGATAAATATTTCACTTATACGCCGAATTTTCCGTAAAATGTAAAAAAAAAAATTTTATTTTCTTTAAAAAATCAAGCATTGTTCGAAGAGGGACAATTACCTATTATGGAACGTTTCAAAGGGAGCAATTTGCAATTGGGTATGCTACAATGTTTGTTTTCTCTTTATCATTGTAGTTACGTTACAGTAATTGCCGAACATTAGTAATATGTCCCTTGTCTATAGAAACATTCGTATTCATTCTCTCATTAGAACCTATTTTACGTTTTCGTCCTTTAAGTATGCTTGTTCACTTATAGGTCTCTCTCACTTATGCACCTTTTTCTGTTGGTCCCTTGGGCCGGCGCATAAGTGAGAGTTCACTGTATTTATTTTTGCCTATACAGTTTAACCCCTTCCAGGCTCATTTTATTTCGGGATTACGGATCAAAAAATGTCAATTTTTTATGCTTATTTTCATACATACATATCTTTTTAAACATAATAGCACCATTCGCATGCAACATTTCCAACAAATAAATGTAAAAATATCTATTTAAATAAATGAGTAATTTCGGGATTACGGATCAAAAAATGTCAATTTTTTATGCTTATTTTCATACATACATATCTTTTTAAACATAATAGCATCATTCGCATGCAACATTTCCTACAAATAAATGTAAAAATATCTATTTAAATAAATGAGTAATTTCGGGATTACGGATCAAAAAATGTCAATTTTTTATGCTTATTTTCATACATACATATCTTTTTTTACATAATAGCATCATTCGCATGCAACATTTCCTACAAATAAATGTAAAAATATCTATTTAAATAAATGAGTAATTTCGGGATTACGGATCAAAAAATGTCAATTTTTTATGCTTATTTTCATACATACATATCTTTTTAAACATAATAGCATCATTCGCATGCAACATTTCCTAAAAATAAATGTAAAAATATCTATTTAAATAAATGAGTATTTACCTGCAAAGTTGGCTTTCCGTATGGCAGAAATCATACTTTGGATTCGGCGCCTACTCTTATCTTAAATCTACAGTTCAAAACACTGTATAGTTATGTTATCTAGTAGCAACAATAGTAAATAAAAGCATCCGAAACCATAAAAAGGACATGTGAAATAATTCTTGAAAGACTGGTTGTGTAGTGTTAATTTTCACCGTGCTCGAGCTACACTCGGGATGAGCCAGAATGGAACATTTCGCTTGCCCGAGTCCAGCTCGGGATAAGCCGGGAAGGGGTTAAAGTATTTATGCCTTGACAAGGTCAGTTGAAAGAAGTTTGCTATTGAAACGTAAAATTATTTTGCAGTCAGCTTAACTCTTTGATAAGGTCCTAACATGCAGTGTGCACACTTCAGTTTTTCATTTCAATGTGAGCTTAAAAATTTTGTGAATTCCATTCTTTTGTTGGACCGTTTAACTAACTTCTACATGCGTTAAAGTAGAAATGGTAAAATAAGCGATAGTTATTGGCATGCAACTAGGTAAACAGATTTGTTACTTAAAGTATAAAATGTTTGACCTGCTACTTATTTTCAAAGATTTTAACTATTAGTTATTTTACATTTTAAGATTATTGCATGGAAACTCACGTTGTTAATTTTTGTTTCATTTTAGTTCTTATGGTTTACAAATTAATGCACGCACATTCACACTGACGAATCTATATACTATTTTAATATAGCTTTCCTATACGGTTTTTTAGTCTAATATGCATTAATATACTACAATGGTCACCGTTTATATGAATCACGTTTGTTCTTAACAGTTTTGATTCAATAAAGCGGCAAATCCAATAAAGTTGGATTTTGTTCTGTTTTTGACGATTTGATTCATTAAAGCGGTTGGTTCAAAAACCACTGATTCAATTAACCGTCGGCTGCTGTATGTTTTATTCGTTGGTTTTAAAATATCATTTTGAAAGTAATTTCACTACAATAATCAAGTAAAATTACATCTTTCGTTAAAAAAAGTGTAGTA